>OZ012741.1:493923010-494028144 GCA_963859935.3 Lathyrus sativus
GCTCGCATGTGCTAATGCTTGATGATAATGATGTTCCATAAAAAGTGGAAATGCAAACGCAAATGCTAACACGCGGAGATGCAAAAGCTAGGGGGTATTATATGATCGTGGGTATGCATATGATACAAGATGCTTATGATGTCGAATGCGATGCGTATGATGCACATGATTGTAGACAGACAAATGGAAATGCAGGTGCCGACATGGCGGACTTTGGTGGTGGGAAAGTGAAGGATAAGCCTGACTTCCCGACATCATCTTTTCATGATGTAATAAAACCTGGAGGTGCTGATACCGTCAACTCGAGGCCTGCTCTGCCGGGTTTGACGACCTTGTCAGTCAAGTCGTTACAAGATTTAGAATGATGTTCCTGTGTACTCCTTAGAGTCATGGTCACCCTTTAGTTACCCTAAGAGGGTAAGTCATCCCTTAATCTAATTTACCATAATGTCATTATATGCAAAACCCATCATCAAATAAATGAAACTTGCAACCAAAGGGTAAATAAAAACAGAGAAAGCTTTAATGAAAGTAATTTTATTAATGAAAACCCATAAATGGGAAAGTTACAAAAGGAGGCAATTCCTAAAAGAGGTAACTGCTTTTAAAAGAGAATATAAAGACTAAGACAATGTTGAAAGTGGTCCCTGCCAAGTTTCAAATTCGCTATGGCCCATATGTCTCTGAAGACCCTTCACGCCTTGCTTTTGAGCGCCACGATCGAATTGATCTTTCTCAGTCGAGAGCTTGATGGTTATGGAGGATAATTCACACGTCTTTTCAAGATGTAGTTCTGCCTTTTCGAATCCCTAACTTTTGCCTAGGCCGCCCTTTCAGGTTTTCAGCCTATCAGGATACTTTTTTTTTTCTAGTCCCTAATTTTGCCTGAACCATTTTTATGGTTCACCAGGACGCCCATTTTTGCGTGGATTTTCTTTTTGGGTCCACCGGGCCTATCTTTTAGGCATAATATTTTTTAACTGCATCCGCATTCACAGGGGATGAGAGATCGTCAACATCCATGGTTGAAAGGATCAAGGCTCCTCCGGAGAAAACTTTCTTTACTATATACGGACCCTCATAGTTTGGTGCCCATTTTCCCCTTGGATCGACGTGATTTGGCTAAATTTTCCTCAGTACCAAATCTCCTGCTTGGATGTGTCGTGGGCGAACTTTCTTATCAAAAGCCTTCTTCAATCGTTTTTGGTATAACTGTCCATGATAGATGGTCGTCATGCGCTTCTCGTCGATGAGATTAAGTT
This sequence comes from Lathyrus sativus, assembly GCA_963859935.3. Lineage (NCBI taxonomy): Eukaryota > Viridiplantae > Streptophyta > Magnoliopsida > Fabales > Fabaceae > Lathyrus > Lathyrus sativus. The sequence continues at coordinate 493,924,273 of OZ012741.1, forward strand.
GGTCGAGTCTGGCTTGTATCCATTCGGCCTCATCTAGCTTGACGTCTGCCAAAATCCTTAAGGAGGGAATCTCTACTTCAATGGGCAATACTGCTTCCATGCCATATACGAGAGAAAACGGGGTTGCCCCTGTGGAAGTGCGCACTGAGGTGTGGTAGCCATGCAACGCAAATGGCAACATCTCGTGCCAGTCTTTGTAAGTCTTCACCATCTTCTGGACGATTTTCTTAATGTTCTTATTTGCCGCCTCAACAACTCCATTCATTTTAGGGCGATAAGGTGTTGAATTGTGGTGTTCAATTTTGAAGTTTTTACACAACTCCTTCATCATTTTATTGTTGAGGTTTGAACCATTGTCTGTAATGATCTTGTTCGGGATTCCATATCGACAAATAATCTCTTTCTTGATGAAGCGAGTCACCACTTGCTTAGTGACGTTGGCATAGGACGCAGCTTCTACCCATTTGGTAAAGTAATCGATGGCCACTAAGATGAAACGGTGCCCATTTGAAGCGGTTGGCTCGATGCGTCCGATTACATCTATACCCCACATAGCGAAAGGCCAAGGCGAAGTCAAAACATTCAGAGGGAGTGGTGAAGTATGGACCTTGTCTGCGTAAATTTGGCACTTGTGGCATGACTGGACATGGAGACAACAATCCGTTTCCATCGTCATCCAATAGTATCCCGCCCTCAAAATCTTTTTAACCATAGTATGACCACTAGCATGTGTCCCAAAAGATCCTTCATGCATTTCATTTATGATACGTTCTGCTTCGTGTTTATCCACGCATCTGAGTAGAACCGAATCGTAATTCCGCTTGTATAACACGTCACCACTGAGGAAGAACTTTGAGGAGAGCTTTCTGAGATACTTCTTGTCAGTGATAGTTATGCCTTCTGGATATTCTTGTGTCTCTAGATATCGCTTGATATCATAGAACCAAGGATGATCATCAATTTTAGTTTCTTCCACATCGGCCGCTAGGCAATAAGCGGGTTCGTCCAAATATTCCAAGCGGATGGATGGAGCCTCATTCTTCCACTTGACTTGAAACATAGATGCTAGTGTTGCTAGAGCGTCAGCCAACTGATTTTCTCCTCTGGGAATGTGATGAAAAGTGATCTCATCAAAGTACGGGATTAGCTTCAGGACATGATCTTTGTAAGGAATTAACTTGAGGTCCAGTGTTTCATACTCCCCTTTAATATGGCATATGACAAGCGCGGAATCTCCATAGACTTCTAGAATCTTGATTCTATTATCAATGGCAGCTTCAATTCCGAAAATACAAGCTTCATATTCGGCCATGTTGTTAGTACATTTGAAGCATAATCTGGCGGTGAATGGCAAGTGAAAGCCAGTTGGAGAAGTGATGATTGCCCCAATTCCACAACCTTTGGCATTTGCGGCACCATCGAACACGAGCGTCCATCGCGATTCTGGTTCGGGTCCATCATCTGGGCCTGGCGTGGCATAATCTCTGGCAAACATGACGTCTTCATCGGGGAAATCGAAGCGCATGGACTGGTAGTTGTCCATAGGTTGGTGGGCAAGGTATTCAGAGAGCACACTTCCTTTGATAGCTTTCTGCGTAACATACTGGATGTCATACTCTGTTAACACCATTTACCAACGAGCTACTTGCCCGGTGAGAGCGGGCTTCTCGAATATGTATTTGACAGGATCCATCTTGGAGATCAACAAAGTCGTATGGGTGAGCATATATTGTCTCAAGCGTTTTGCTGCCCAAGCCAATGCGCAACATGTCTTCTCGAGCATTGAATATCTTGTTTCACAGTCGTTAAACTTCTTGCTGAGGTAATAAATTGCATGCTCTCTCCTGCCGGTTTCATCATGTTGTCCCAACACGCATCCCATGGATCCCTCTAGCACGGTCAGGTACATGATCAGGGGTCATCCGGGTACTGGAGGCATCAAGATCGGCGGTTCTTGTAGGTATTCCTTTATCTTCTCAAAGGCTTTCTGACAATTATCGTTCCATACCACAGCTTGATCCTTTCGAAGTAATTTGAAGATGGGCTCACAAGTGGTCGTTAGATGAGATATGAACCTGGCGATATAGTTCAACCTCCCAAGGAACCCTCAGACTTCTTTTTCAGTTTTGGGTGCCAGCATCTCTTGAATAGCTTTGACCTTATCTGGATCGACTTCAATCCCTTTTTGGCTCACAATAAAACCTAGCAGTTTACCAGATCTTACACCAAAAGTGCATTTGTTGGGATTTAGTCTCAGCTGGAATTTCCTTAATCGGGCGAATAGCTTTTCCAAGTGGATGAGGTGCTCTTCCTCAGTCTGGGATTTCGCAATCATATCGTCTACATAACACTCAATCTCTTTATGTATCATGTCATGGAAAAGAGTGACCATTGCTCGCTGATATGTTGCGCCTGCGTTCTTAAGCCCAAACGGCATGACCTTGTAACAGAAAGTTCCCCATGGAGTGATGAAAGTCGTCTTTTCCATATCTTCGGGCGCCATCTTAATCTGGTTATATCCAGAAAAGCCATCCATAAATGAGAAGACAGAGAACTGGGCCGTGTTGTCTGCTAGCACATCAATGTGTGGCAAAGGGAAGTCATCTTTCGGACTCGCTCTATTGAGGTCTCTATAATCTACACACATTCGCACCTTCCCATCCTTCTTAGGTACTGGGACAATATTCTCTATCCATTGTGGATAGCTGGATACTGCCAGAAAACCAGCGTCTAATTGCTTTTGCACTTCCTCTTTGATCTTGAAGGACATCTCTGGCTTTGTTCTCCTCAACTTTTGCTTCACCGGCGGGCAGCCTTCCTTGAGAGGTAGTTTGTGCATCACAATCTCTTCATCTAGACCGGGCATATCTTTGTAAGACCAAGCAAATACGTCGACATACTCTCGAAGCAATATTACCAGTTTTGACTTAATCTCTGACTCTAAAGCTGCACCTATCTTGATCTCTTTGGCGTCCTCTTCAGTTCCCATGTTGATGACTTCGACCTCTTCTTGGTAGGGCTGAATGACCTTTGACTCCTGCTTCAATAGTCTAGCTAGCTCTTCTGGGAGATCACAATCTTCCTCGCAGTCTTCGTCGGCTTGGTAGATCGGGTTATCAAAGTCATATTGGACCATAGCGGGGTCGTTATTGACAGGAGCAAGGGAAGATCTGCACGATGAATGACTTCATGCTTTATTATTTTTTTTTATTTTTTTAGAAAAGGTTGATAGAAAAAAGGAAAATAAAACAAAACATTGTCTTTCAAAGATAATTTTATGTGCAAAAAGTAAAAATGAAAGAAAGAGAGCGTAATTGGATGCGAAAGTTTATTTATTGATGATAAGTTGTGCTTTAAAAGCAAAAGGCCCTACAACATGATCCATATGCCTTGGGCAGAGCATATGATTTTTTTTAGGTAAAATAAAAGGGAATTACTCGTCTACTAGAGTAACTTCGGGGATTTCGACGACTCTCCAATTGTTCAAAGTTTGATTAGGCGCCCTAGGATACACCATACACAACTCTTCATGATCTTCGGCTTCAGTTTCCAAAAACATGACTTGACCATCGACAAGGTGGCCTCCACTAGTAAAAACCAACGGAGTTGCAAGCTCTTTGCCCTTATCAATTGCATTCTTCTGCTTGTAACCTAGACCAGCTCCATTTTTGTTGACGGGCAATTCCAACACCCTGCCCCATCCTCGCGGATGTCCTTCCTCTATCACCGTCCTCGCGTCCTTCCAAGTCACTATTGAAGATGCTGGCTTTTCGTAAATCATTTCAACATTGATTACTTCAAAAGCTTGAAACGGTGTCTCATGCACTTCATTTCCCACTTCCACATAGCAAAAAGAAGCAAGATGACTTACAAGAACATCTTCTTCACCCTCAATAATGACCATCTGATTGTTAATCATAAATTTGATCTTTTGATGCAAGGTTGAAGTTACAGCACCTGCGGAATGAATCCACGGACGATCAAGAAGGCAACTGTAAGCGGGGTATATATCCATTACGTAAAATGTAATGATGAAAGTATGAGGTCCGATCTTGATCGGGAGATCAACCTCGCCTACCACAGTTCTTTTAGCTCCATCAAAAGCTTTTACAATAGTTTGACTTGGCTTCATCACAAGTCCTTCAATTGACAGCTTGCACAACGAGCTTTTTGGTAACACATTCAACGATGATCCAGTGTTAACAAGCACCCTAGAGAATACAACATCCACACATTCGATAGTAATGTGCAAGGCCTTGTTATGATTTTTACCTTAGGGAGGTAATTCACTATCATTAAAGCTCAAAATATGACCTGATGCAATATTTCCCACCACTTCTTCAAACTGTACTACTGATATCTCCTCTGGCACATGAGCTGCCTTCAAGAATTTTAGCAGTGCTTCTTGATGGGCCTTTGAACACATTAACAATGACAGCATGGATATCTTCGAGGGTGTCTGATTGAGCTGGTCAATCACTTTGTAATCGCTTTTCTGAATGATTCTTAGAAACTCCTCCGCTTCATCATTTGGGATGCCTTTCTGTTTAGATGACTGCCCCTGTTCATTGGTGCTCGGTACGGCAGTACCTTTCCTTGTATTGTCACTGCTGTTGACAGGAGGTGCAGTTGGAGCGAAGATTCGACCACTTCTAGTGACGCCTCCGGTTCCCACGATGTTCTCTACAGTCTTCTTTTCTTCCAATACATCTTCTTCTGCCACCTTCTGTCCGTTGAGAAAAACAGTTTCATCGTATAACCAAGGTACAGCTTTCGTGCTCTCGTATGGAAACGGAGATGGGGCCGAAATGACAAGCTGGTTCATTGATGGTGGAGACATAGGTATCTCAACTGGATCATACGGGATCTGCAGTGGGATAAAAGTATGTCCATACATGTTGTCCCATTCTTCCTCATCGCACGGTATGGTCAATGGTGTGCGAGTCTAATTGTCAAATGGGATCCAAAGCTCATATCCATTATCATATGGTATCTCCAATGTTTCGAACGGAATTTCAAGAGTAGCAACTTCCTCAATCTTTGATAGTTGTTCTACTACTAATACACCCTGCTCAATCAGGCTTTGTATGCCTTTCTTCAGCTCAGTGCATCCTTGAGATCCGTCCATGCAAACATGGCAATTAGTTGAACATCCTGGGTAAATGTTTTTCAACAAGAGTTGCTCCTTAATAGTGGAAAGTGGGGTCCTCAATTTCTCAATATCTGAAATTAATCGGATCCCCTTAGAGCCTTCAATCATGTTTGTTGAGTGGTGAGGTGGCATTGGATTAGTCTTGATGTTCGGAGTATTTAGGGTAAAGTTTATCGCTTTTGAATCGATAAGATTCTGCACAATGTATTTTAAAGCCTTACAATTCTCAATGTTGTGGCCTGGGGCGCCAGAGTGGAATTCACATCTCGCATTCACGTCGTAACCGTAGGGGAGAATAGTCGGAGGATCTTTCATTTCCCTAAGTTGAACGAGACCTCCTTTCAACAAGAACGGAAGCAATTTGGCGTAGGTGGACGGAATTGGATCAAGCCTTCTTTCTGGTTTTCTCTGCCCTTGATACTGATTTTGTCTTGGTTGATAGGGTTGTTGTTATCGATTTTGCTGAGTCGCAGGCTGATTTGCTGGAATGGAAAGTGGTTGCTGTGGAGCAATGGCAGCAATGTGGTGATAACCTTGGTGAGTTCTCCCTCTATTGGTGAACACAGCACTAGCTTCGCCTTCCCTTTTCTTAATGAAACCTTGATAGGGCTTCTTGACCCCACTTGAAGATCCGCCGGCATTCTGAATCTTTCCTGCCTTCATAAAACTCTCTAGTCTTTCCCCAGCCGTGACAAGTTCAGAAAACACTGTAGAGGTTGTAGACGCTAGACGCTCAAGGATCGGCCCTTGCAGCGTGCCCATGAAGAGGTCTGTTAGCTCTTTCTCTATCAACGGGGGTTGTACTCTTGCAGCTACCCCCCTCCACCTCTGAGCAAAGTCTTTAAAGGACTCATTCGGTTTCTGGGTCAAACTCTGGAGTTGCATCCGATTTGGAGCCATGTCAGTATTGTACTGATAATGTTTCACGAAAGCGTCTGCTAACTCCTTCCAGCTTTTCACATTGGATCGTTCAAGTTGCATGTACCATTCCAAAGAAGCCTCTGTCAAACTATCTTGAAAAAAATGGATTAACAGCTTCTCATCATCGGAATATGCGGCCATCTTTTTGCAGTAAGACCTTATATGGGTTCTAGGACAACCGTTACCCTTGTATTTCTCGAAGGTTGGGATTAAAAACTTCGGAGGTATCTTAACTCCGGGTACAAGACATATTTCAGCAGCATCTAGTCCCAAAACATCGGGGCCTTGCAATGCCTTTACCATCTCTTGTAAAGCATTAAACTTCTTCTCTAATTCAGCGGTCTGCGGTCCATATGCTTCACCTGAATTCTCATAGAAACCTTCATGATCATCATACTGGACTTGTGTTGGGATCGTAGTACCATGAGGATGTGTCGCACCGACTGGTGGAGGGACGGTGTTGATAGGTACGGCACCGGCAGAAGTAGGAATTGCCCTAATAGGGGTTGGGGTGGCCTCAATAGGAATTGGAATTGCACCACTTGCATTGGGGATTGCACCAGCCAAAGTCTGATTAGCGCTCCTCTCTGCTGCTTGCCTCATCTGCTCTTGACTCCTGGCCATGTTCTGAATCACCTCCATGAGTTGATTCATCTGCGTCTTCATGCCTAGCATCTCGCTCCTCATAGTAGCCTGGTCTTGCTCTATCTGATCCATGACTCTCTTCTGATTATTCCTTGTGTTATACCGATGTCATGAAGTCAGCTTGCTTTACTCTTTCTGAAAGGGGTAAGCGGCGTGTAAGGTCGGGTTGTAGGAAATGCAAAAAAGAAAAATGCGCAAACGTATGCAAAATGCTCGAGAGACTTTCGAGGCTTGTGATTATCATTGGTATTATAGAATCATGACTGAATAATAAAGAAGTGCACAATTTAGACCAAAAAGCAAACTTTCATTAATTTTAGAGAAAATTCAATACAAACGATTGCTGAATAAGTCGAAACTAACAAGTCATGCTACAAGAAAATACTGAATAACTAAAACTCTTTCTTTTGGAGACGTTCTTCAAGCTTCTTCGTTTCGAACATGAATCTTCTAACCATTTGGTCGCAGAGCTGGAGAAAGTGGTGAATAGCAGGAGGGATATCATTTCCTTCCAAGTCTTGAATTGCGCTTTCCAACCTCCATGGGATATCACGGATCATGAGGTTGCAATGCTCCACCAGATTGTTATACCTAGCGCGACACATGTCTAGAGTCGATTGGTAATAGCAAATAGAATCCACGTGGGTGTCCAGCAATTCATTGAGTTGACCTTCCTTCTGGAGCCACTGAGCACTATCCCTTTGCAAGTCGTCGAAGCGATTCCTCCATAGAGTAGCTGTTTCTTGGGCAGTCTCCAATTCCTGACATTTGTTGTTCCACATGTCAGGAGTGACATATGAAGCCCTTAATGCTTCCTCCTTGAGTCTTCGTTCATCCTCTACTAGGGTCAAGGCGTTTCTCAGTTGCTTTTCGAGATTCCCAATATCAGCTTCAAGATTCTCTCTTGTCTCCTTTTTCTCAGCAGAAGCTAGTTCAAAGAAATGCCATGCTCTATCACAAGAAGCCTTAGTCTCTTTTAGGCGTTGTCGAAGAGTTATCAGTGATGTATCAGCCCCTTCGAAACCCTGCTGGTACTTGACTCTCATGTCTGTTTCTAACTTCAATTTCTTGCTGCTCTCAGCCGCCCGATCTTGTTCAAACTTTACTTTCCTCTTGTACTGACCATTCTCCACATTCGCTCGGTGAATTTCAGCTTCGAGGTCCTGATTTTCTTTAGTCAACCTCTCTACCACTTGCTTCAGTTTCTCGTACTCTTTCATAGATACATGGGTGGGAGCAGGAGGTCCTTCTCGCATCGATGGTTCTGAGGGAAATGGCAGCAACCTTTCGGCCACTCGGGCTAGCAACCACTGGTTGTATGGCTCTTTCGCCACACAATTCTTCGCCTTCAACTCTTGCCTTCCCTTCGTGTGAATCTTGCCCCATGCTTTAGCAATCTTCCTGGCAAAAGCAGGATCTTCTGTTGTGGCAAGTAAAAAAAAGCTTTGAACTTTCTCTGCTTCGGGCTCATCTTCCATAGCATAGCCCAATTGGCGCAATGCCATGACTGGGTTGTAGTTGATACAACCAGCCCTACTGACTAGAGGCACATTACCGAATTCCCCACAACTAAAGATAATCTCCACATCGTAGTACTCCTGAGAGTACCAAGCAATATCATTGGCCTCTAGAGATATAATGCGTTGAGACCACTTCAGTTTTTTCTTGTTTTCTACGAACGGTCCCTTCTTCGGTAGATGAGAGGCATACCATTTGAATAGTAGATGAGAACAGCATTGGACCATTCCTGACTTCTTTTCACTTCTCCAATGAATAGAATGGTAAACATCAGCGAGGAGGGTAGGAATGGGATTCTTTTGCATGAAGAGAATGATAGCAGCTATGTCTATGAAATTGTCTACATTTGGAAAGAGGACAATCCCATAGATCATTAGAGCAACGACAATACCAAATCTTTCCCAATCTCCCATAGTCTTGTACTGAGCAGCTTTATCTAGCAGAAATTTCAAAGGAAAACCTTGAACCCCTCCCTTATTGGCTAGCCCCTCTTTGACTTCCTCTTCGGTCATACGTAGAGTAAGAGCAATGGCAGGAGGTTTTGGTTCTTCTTCCAAGCCTGTGTATATAGGTTGATCCTTAATCTTGATGTTCAAAATGTGAGAATATTCCTCAAGAGTAGGGGCCAACTGATAGTTTTGAAAAGTGAAACATCTGAGAGGTGCATCATAGAACTGAGCCATAGCGAACAAAGCCCAAGTATCGACCCTAGAATGGAGGAGATCAAGCAATTTCCCATACTTCCCCTGAAAGTTGATCTTGATAGCCTTTGGTACGTCAATTAGAATGTCTTGAATTAGTTCCAACTTTGGTTCTCTAAACTTGATGGAATTTGTGCTTCTCTTTCTTTGGTCAGTCATTGTATTCACCAATACCTGAGATAATCACAGTCTCTTAAGTCCCTTGATATGCGAAAAATGATATGTAATGCAATGTTTTATGAATGCACATGATAAAGAACACAAAGCGAGATCAAAATCATTGGCCCTGCAAAACAACACAAAAAGTATCTCTCCCATTGGGTGGGTTATCTATTGGTTTGTAAGAGGGTATCCCAAAGGCTTTTAAACAAAGTCCCATGCACTAACCCTCAAAAGTTTTCCATCATAACGACTACTCGTAAGACGGTAATCCCTTCAAAGGATGAACACAGAGTCATGTCTTAGCAACCTTTGGAATAAGGTTCTACAAAGGTCCTCAGAGTCACGGACTCCCACGTCGGAAATAAAGACGTCATTACGACTACACGTAAGACATAATCATCCCAACGGGGTCTCATCTGAGTGGTGGAATTCGATCCAACTCAACGAGTCCTAAGTCTCACAAATCAGAAAGAACCCACCTCCTATCTTAGTATATACTCGAAAGCTCGGGTAGAAAGCTTTTATGCTTACAAACCATTCAAATAAACCCAATTGTTAGAGAATAAAGCATAAATGAATAAAACAAGTAAAAACATAAATACGACAAACAAAATAGGCTTGACTCGTTAGGGGTCCCCAGCAGAGTCGCCAGCTGTCGCTACTCGAAAAATGCATCGTGCAACGACGGGGAGGCGAAAAAGATAGACAAAAGAGTCGCCACCGAACTTTATTTATCCCATGAGGGGAAAGGAAAATATCGAGAAAACCTTAGGAAAGAAATGGATAAGATGGTCTCGCGACCAAGAACGGGTTCGGAAGCCGGTTATGCGAGGGGAAGGTATTAGCACCCCTCGCATCCATCGTACTCGATGGGAACCTTTTGTTTGTCGATGTGTGAATTTATTTGCTTAAATATTATGCTATGAAAAGGGTTTTCCAAAGGGTAAAGAAAGAGGGTTAAAAATAAAGGAAAGAGAGGATAACGGGGAAGAAAGGTGAAAGAACAGACTCGGTAGGACTTTGCAGTCCTATGCCTACGTATTCTCAATAGACATGAGAAAGTCAGAGTCGACGTAGTTCGGGGAACTACAGATATAGGGGGAATGTGCTCGGCAAGGATTGTGGCCCTTGTGCCTACGTATCTTTACTTGAGAAAGTAAAGAATCAGAGCAGCCGTAGTTCGGCCTACGGTTTGTTGATGTTTTGTGGATGATGCTATCGTGCGCATTCTAGCAGTTTAGGTGTTTTGCCGCTCGCATGCGAGGAGACTTATGCGTTACCTGTTTGCGGTAGAACGGACATAACATATCCTTTTGAAATGATTAGGTTTTCGCCATGCGAGGCAAGATGTCCCATTTGATTTGTGAGGTAATTTTTTTAGGGGCGAGATAAGTCCTCGGATAGTAACCCCTACAGGTAGTATCCAATTCTTTATCTCAAGGTTTTTGTTATAAAAATGGTGTGGCAAACGTAGCGTCTCCGTATTGAAAGACGAGTATCGAGACCACCCCCACTACAGTGAGCATCCCAACACTCGGAGAGGAAGAAGACTACACTTAATCTTCTCTCTTTAATTCAATACAAAGAGAACTTCGTTCTCTTATTAAAGATGTTTTTGGTTTTGAATGGTAAGTACTTTTGCGATAGAGAACCCTACGGTAAATGTCAGTACTCGGGATAGGAGAAGGCCTACGCCTAACCACTCCACGACCATTCAAGTTTTGTTAGGAAAAGAGCTTGAAAATGCACTCGGTGCGAGACCGAGGTTTTAGGTTAGAAAGGTTGCGGAAGGAAGTTGCGTCTGCATATTGAAAGACGAGTATCGAGACCACCCTCACTACAGTGGGCATCCCAACACTCGAAGAAGAAGACGTCTACACCCAACCCTCTCTTTTTAGTTCAATACAAAGAGAAATTAGTTTTAAAGATGGTTTGAAAATGGACTCGGTACGAAACCGAGGTTTTAGGAGAGAAGGGATTGAAAACGTCTTCGTATTGAAAGACGAGCGTCAAAACCACCCTCACTACAGTGGGCATCCCAGCACTCGAAGAAGAAGAGGTCTACACCCAATCCTCTCTTTTTAATTCAATACAAAGAAATCATTTTAAGAAGATGAGATCTGAAAATGGATGGAAAGCGTCTTCGTATTGAAAGACGAGTGTCGAAACCACCCTCACTACAGTGGGCATCCCAACACTCGGAGAGGAAGAAAGTCTACACTTAATCCCCTCTTTTTAATTCATTACAAAGATAATTGGATTTTGAAGATGGTTTGACAATGCTTTTGAATCAAATTGGGACAAGTAATGAAGAGAGAAAAGAGGTGGTCTCAGATCCAACATTACTCATCAATAATTTGACTGGTAATGAATTACAGAGGTCTCGTCATCGACCAAAAAGGCAAAAAAAAGTACAATAACAAAAAAGAAATGGAATTTAACTTCTAAAAAATAATTGAAACTATAAATATTTATAACCTTCTAAAAGAGATATTAATAAAACTATAATATTATAAACTAGAAATTAAAATATGAATTCCAAAAATATAATATATACAAAGTTCTTAAAGAAAATAAAACTATAAAATAATAACCTTTTTATAAGATGGGATATTAAAAATATAATAAATATGTTTTTACATAATAACTATAATAATATATTAAAAAAACATTTACATACGCCTACTTTTTTAAATGGGTTTCGCTGAAATAGTTTTTTTAAATGTAAAAGTTACATACGCCCAAAGCCCATTATTTCATGGTCAGTAAAAAGGATATAGCAAAACAATTTATTAAAAAGAACGAAAAAAAAGTTTAAATGGTTAGAATCATCAAAGCTTCAAAACGACTCCACAAATAAAGGTCAAAACAAACAAAACGACAACAACGCGTTTGCATCGCCGTTCCTCACTGCTATCGTGTTTCAATATCCGTTTCATTGTTGATTTTAGCGTCTCTCACTCTCAGAATCTATGTTCCTCACTTGTTTCTGTTTGTGTTCTGTGGATTTATTCTGGCTTTGTTGTTGTTTTCAGTAAAAGGAGAAAAGCTTAAGGATTTATACACGAAGCGGTGGAAACGAAGGGTGAAGGTCGGTACGGTTGGGATCGATGGAGATTTGTTGGTTTTGTTACGGTTTGTGAAGGCTTCTGGAAAGGGGTTTGTTTGAAGGGATGATGAATGGTTGTTTTCGAAGGTTTCTGGTGAGGATTTAATGGAGGTTTTCGGTTTGGTTCGAGAATGACGAAGGTGAGCTTTTTAACGGCGAAGGTTGTTACGATTTGGATTTCGTTTCTGAAGAGGATGGTGAGGGCTCGTAGGTTTTGAAGATGAACATTGAAGGTTTGCATTGTTTGAGCTCTCTCTTCTCCATCTCAATCATTAGTTCTAATCTGGTTTTGTGGTTGCTGGTGGTGATAGGATGAAGATGGCGTTTGAGGTCTGAGTTGATGCGGTTTGAACGGTCTCACCGTTTTGGAGGCGGAAATAGATTTTTGGATGTTGGAGTTAGGGTTGAAAGAGGAGTATCTGGGTATTTGGATGTTGTTTCGAAGCTCTTGGATGGAAGTTTAATGGAGGACTGGTGAGAGTGAAGGTGATGGCCGGTTCTGGGTTTCAAAGGGTTGGGTTGGTGTCGAAATTGATGACAGAAAGGAGTATGTCGATTAGTTCATGGTGAATGAGAGATGTTTACAGTGGCATGGTTTTATTGTGAAGCACGACTAGTGAAGGAAGTGGTAGCTTGAGGGTGAGCTGGTTTGGTTTTGTGAAGGTTAATCTCCTAACGAAGGTTCGGCTCTCTGAAGAGCCTCCTTTGCTCTTCTTCTCTCTCGAAAACTCACCGCCAGGAAACAAATCAACACAGATTAAGATTATGAATACAGAAAAATTAATGGAATACTTACCGAGTTGGAGCGAATCCGACAAGTTCTCACGCTAGCAATGAAGAGTTTGGATGATGCACAGCTTTTTGTTGAACTGATACCAACAGATTGTCAACACCGAAAGCAGATAAGCTCCATCTTCAATCTCTTTTTTTTGGTCTTATGTGAGTTTTAATGGGTTGAGGGATGAAGGTGAGTTGTGAGAGAGGGCGGTTGTTCTCAGAATCCCCCTATTCTCTCCAAAATGAAGCCTTTATAGTGAAACCAATTAGGTTTAGCAGACCAACTCTTGAAGCTCTGAAATTCTATGCACCTTAGGTTTTAGGTTTGGTCTGCTACTAATCTGTCATATTCCCATTCTTGTGTTAGGACTGTGGTACTGCAATTGCTTGCTACTGCTCTGTATTTGCCATTTTTGTGAATGTGTCTCTGCTGTCATTTGCTGAGCTTCCTGTCCTATTTTTTAGCCTCTTAATTTTTTTGTTTGTTTATGCTGACTGTATCTTTTATCATGCAGGTTGATTTTTTTTCTTTTTTTTGTGAAGTTTGCTTGAGGTCTAGTATCTGGTATGTTGGTTTTGCTTAGACTTGGAGCACTTGGAACAAACAACTCAAGGTGGTAATTGTTCTGATATTATTACAGGAATTATTTTTGGTATTTTGTTCCGCAAGAAAGAAACAAGTATGATGATTGGCTTGAATTTGTGCAAGTCTTTTGGAGAACCCAGTCATGACAGATATACCCGCCCTCATATCAGTGTGTTGAGGTTTCAGTACGAGTCATGGGATTCAATGGCAGGTTGGCTCAAGGCCTTGCTGGTGTAGCTGCTGAAAATTCTTACTTGATGCCGCGAGCCATGGTCGTACCTGCTGCTAGTGAGTATTGGCAATTCTTTTTGTGTGTGGTGCACCAAGGGCTTCTCGTTAATGCAATGTTAAACTCTGATTTATGGATGGTTAGTCTTTGGCTTTACATAATTTATAGCCACACTTGTTCTCTCCCATATTCTCTTACAATTCATTCCTATTAGGCCTTTGCATTTGAATAATTTATATCCAGACCTGTTCTCTCCCATATTCTCTTACAATTACAGGTACACTCATGGGGGGACCATGCCATAATCCGTGACTATCATTGAAACGTAATCTGAAGGCATTGCATCATAAATCAAATTTAGAAGTTGCAGATTTTCAATATCGGCCCAAGCATCCAAGTGGTTGACATCCACTCTACCCTGAACATTTGAAATGGCATCCGGATCACCAAGTTCATTAGAGCAAATTGAATCCAGTTGTACCCTTTCATGAAATTTATAGGCCTCGCAACATACTATGACTGGTATACGGGATGCATGAGCAACCATTGCAACACTTGCAGTCCCCACTCTTGAATATACCGTTCCGTTAGAGAGTATCGATTCAGCACCCAGAAAAACTCGACTTACTTCATGCATTATGTAAGAAACAACATTTATATGAGTGTATGTGCAGTTAAGACCTTTCTCCACAAGCCTGCGGAGTAACTGTTGGCCTCTAAGCTTTGGACGTGAGTCAACTATCATAACACGAAATTGTTTTCCTAATTCGTGTGCATGTAAAAGAATCATTTCAACTGCCAATTTTTGTTGTCAAATCTCTCCCAAGACTCTTCTCAGGTGGAACCTTGTAGTCTTTGATGGCCTCTTGAAGTGCTTGGAGCATTGCAATACAACGATCATTGCCACCAGATATATCTCCAGATATGTACTGCAAACCAACCTTATAAACAGTAGGGTGCACAGGATAAAGATCGAAAAACTTTGCCTCAAGATCTGGAAGCTGACTCCCATGTTCATATTGTGGTAAATGCCTGAACAACTCAACTCTGTTCCTAGCCTCGATCACAATTCTCGGTGCGTGTGGAAAGATTGAGCAAAACTGTCACTGCATCCTTCTCAAGTTTTTTTTTTGAACTTTGAATGGAGAAGTTGTGGCTGTCCGTACTACTTTCTCATTTATGTACTTCTTTTGTTGCATTGCAGGTAAATCATGAGCTGATGCAGGAGCCAAGTTGCAGGAATCTCTCTCTTTTCCTCTTCGTCTTCGCACATGATATTTACGGTGTACTGCAGGTGGCTATTTTATTTGCTTGTGGCTTGATGAAAAACAAACCCTGCGATGCGTACCTTCTTTTCTGCAGGGTATGAAAATAAAGCACATACTGTGTATGCGTCTTTGGTGGTATGTCCTATTCTTTTGCAATTTTCTGCGTGGTATTGGTTTTATTGTGTGCATAACAAGAGCCTTTGCTACTGTGAAATAAGGTTGTTGTAGGTTGCGGGTTTTGCAGGGGGTGAGTTTGTACACCGACTGGAGCGTGGTTTTGGTGTAAGGTCCTTGTTTGTTTTTTTTTGCAGCGGGCTGAACGGGTTGTTGGTTACGGGAAGGCAAGTTGTGTACCATTTTGTCTGAGCTGAAGATTCGTACGGTTTTGGTTGCAGCTGTTGCCGGTTGCGGTGGTGTGTAGGCTAGAAAGAAATGGTTGCAACTGTGGTGACGACATAGCTTTGTGGTCTTTGTTTTGCGTAGTTGATGCGTTGCCTAACAACCTCTTCATTTTGCAGGTACAAGTATGCAAGTGCAGGTTGATGCGAGAAGACCGCAGATTGTGCACTGCATCATGGTCATGGGGTCTGTGGACTTGTGAATTACTAATGCGTTGCGAATTGTTCACGGAGTGGCTTGCGCATTGTGTAACAAATTTGGTTATGTTTTGCAGGCCTTAGTTACATGTTGTCGTGGTTTCGTTATGGTGATCTGGTGCCGGAGCCAAGCTAGTATGAAGAGACCGAAACGTGGACAACAACTGGTTTTTTCCAGTACAAGACTCCTACTGTGCTTCTTTTCTTCTACTGTCATGAATCTTGCAGATTTTTTTTAATGTCACACTTCCTTATGTCTTTCATTTGGCAAGTATGTGTTGATATTGGCTTGTCTTCTCTTGCAGGTTTCTTGTAACAAGTACAGTTGGATATGCTGTAAAACAATGGTTGGCATTGTAGAATAGGAAAACTTGGAGTGTATAGTGGTGTAGGTTTGCGCTGGAATTTGTGTGAATTTGTGACGTGGCCACGGTTGAAACGAGGCTAGGAACAAGTAGATGTTGGTTTGGTTGTGCGTGTTGCACCATGGCTTATGGTTTCGTGAGTCACTCGCAATTTTGCTTCTCGTTTTACAGAATGTACACAAATTCAATGGGCTGTTTCAATCATTATCGTTGCCTGTCGTATGTGGGACCTGTGACAATTGTTGGACGGCACGGCAGTGTGGTTCGATAGGTTGGTTGTCTATATTGAACGTGGTAGAATGCTTTCCCGCAACGTTCTGAAACAGCTCTAAATCACCACCCTGACAACATTGGATACGGGAGGTTGTCCCTCCAGCATTAGCAGCAACTTCGAAGAGATTCGCAATTCTGGTATGTGTTTGGCTGCTAAATGAAGCATTTTTTTTTCTATTTTGCAGGCTTGCATCATGTTATGTTATATGACATCCTTTCCTTTTCCTTGGCAGATTGTGTCGCGTAACGAATGCTTACGCGATGGCTTGCGGGAGGCATGGCCCTGCACGGCTGGTTTATTCGCTTTTGAGTTTCCCCTGTGCAGGCTTGATGGATAGCAGCAGGTTCAGGTTTGTAGCAGTCAAATTGTGGCTGTCAAAAAATTTTGATGGATATTTTGGAGTGCTAGTGATAGCAGCAGGGGTTCAAATTTTTATGCATTGATTATGGTTCAGGTTGGGGTCTGATGCAAGACAACGTGAAGCACAACTTGGTCTCTACTGCTGTCAAAAAATTTCTCCTTATTTTCTTGCAATTGTAAAGAGTTTCTTCTTTCACATGTGAAAATAAACAAAACGATAATGGGCTTTTATTGGAACATTGTAAATGAATTCCACGATCTTGGTCTTGACTTTTATTGCAAACTTCATGAATCTCATCTTTTTTGTTGTAGAATCTTGGTGTTTTTTTGGAAAAGGTCACAACTTAATCAACTTTGGTAAATCGTGATTTTTGTGCGTTTTCTTTTAATAAGTGCGCTTTTGAATATTTTTTTCATTTTTTGAAGAATTGAATTCGCAAATCCACCCTTGATTTAACTTTATGAGACTTGTCCTGCATTTTAATCTTGATTCTTGATTCCAAAACCATGCTTACTACATTTTGCACTTCAATTGTGATCCACACACAGATGACCTAAAATGGCACATAAACTCTAGCTGGATCGCCAGGTACACACCATTTAAATCCATGCTTTCTGAAAATAATCCCTTGTCATATCGACAAATCAAATCAAAACCCTGGATCTCCATACGTATTACACTTAAATCTTGACCAACTAAAACTCAAATGGAGCCTGACTCGCTTTTCTTCAACCTCATGATAGAAGTAACACATAATTTTTTTTATTTTTCTGAATGGTGATCAGTGGATGGATGTACATAATGAAAACTAAAAAGGTGGGAAAATTTAGGGTACGACAGATGCCCCTATCTAATTAGCTTAAACCGAGTAAGACGAGATGCCCCATTCTTTTGAGGTACGACAGCTTCTTGAAAGAGAGATGCCACTTATCGAAAATAAAGGTGGATAAGTTTCTCGAAAGATAGATGCCACTTATCAAAAATAAAGGTGGATAAGCTTCTCGAAAGAGAGATGCCACTTATCGAAAATAAAGGTGGATAAGCTTCTCGAAAGAGAGATGCCACTTTTCGAAAATAAAGGTGGATAAGCTTCTCGAAAGAGAGATGCCACTTATCAAAAATAAAGGTAGATAAGCTTCTCGAAAGACAGATGCCACTTATAGAAAATAAAGGTAGATAAGCTTCTCGAAAGAGAGATGCCACTTATCGAAAATAAAGGTAGATAAGCTTCTCGAAAGAGAGATTCCACTTATCAAAAATAAAGGAGGATAAGCTTCTCGAAAGAGAGATGCCACTTATCGAAAATAAAGGTGGATAAGCTTCTCGAAAGAGAGATGCGACTTATAGAAAATAAAGGTGGATAAGCTTCTCGAAAGAGAGATGCCACTTATCGAAAATAAAGGTGCATAAGCTTCTCGAAAGAGAGATGCCACTTATCGAAAATAAAGGTAGATAAGCTTCTCGAAAGAGAGATGCCACTTATTGAAAATAAAGGTAGATAAGCTTCTCGAAAGAGAGATGCCACTTATCGAAAATAAAGGTGGATAAGCTTCTCGAAAGAGAGATGCCACTTATCTAAAATAAAGGTGGAGAAGCTTCTCGAAAGAGAGATGCGACTTATAGAAAATAAAGGTGGATAAGCTTCTCGAAAGAGAGATGCCACTTATTGAAAATAAAGGTGGATAAGCTTCTCGAAAGAGAGATGCCACTTATCGAATATAAAGGTGGATAAGCATATCGAAAGAGAGATGCCACTTATCAAAAATAAAGGTGGATAAGCTTCTCGAAAGAGAGAAGCCATTTATCAAAAATAAAGGTGGATAAGCTTCTCAAAAGAGAGATGCCACTTATCGAAAATAAAGGTGGATAAGCTTCTCGAAAGAGAGATGCCACTTATCGAAAATAAAGGTAGATAAGCTTCTTGAAAGAGAGATGTCACTTATCGAAAATAAAGGTAAATAAGCTTCTCGAAAGAGAGATGCCACTTATCGAAAATAAAGATAGATAAGCTTCTCGAAAGAGAGATGCCACTTATCGAAAACAAATGTGGATAAGCTTCTCAAAAGAGAGATGCCACGTATCGAAAATAAAGGTGGATAAGCTTCTCTAAAGAGAGATGCCACTTTTCGAAAATAAAGGTGGATAAGCTTCTTGAAAGAGAGATGCCACTTATCGAAAATAAAGGTGGATAAACTTCTCGAAAGAGAGATGCCACTTATCGAAAATAAATGTGGATAAGCTTCTTGAAAGAGAGATGCCACTTAACGAAAATAAAGATGGATAAGCTTCTCAAAAAACAGATGCCACATATTGGAAAATCGAAACAAGCTTCCCAAAGGGGACTGCCACTTTTTGATAAAAAGATAGATAATCTTCTCCAAGGAGATAACCACTTATCAAAAAAGATAATAAGCTTCTCGAACGAGAGATGCCACTTATCGAAAATAAAAGTAGATAAGCTTCTCGAAAGAGAGATGCCACTTATCGAAAATAAAGGTAGATAAGCTTCTTGAAAGAGAGATTCCACTTATCGAAAATAAAGGTGGATAAGCTTCTCGAAAGAGAGATGCCACTTATCGAAAATAAAGGTGGATAAGCTTCTTGAAAGAGAGATGCCACTTATCGAAAATAAAGGTGGATAAGCTTCTCTAAAGAGAGATGCCACTTATCGAAAATAAAGGTGGATAAGCTTCTCGAAAGAGAGATGCCACTTATTGAAAATAAAGGTGGATAAGCTTCTCGAAAGAGAGATGCCACTTATCGAAAATAAAGGTGGATAAGCTTCTCGAAAGAGAGATGCCACTTATCAAAAATAATGGTGGATAAGCTTCTCGAAAGAGAGATGCCACTTATCGAAAATAAAGGTGGATAAGCCTCTCGAAAGAGAGATACCACTTATCGAAAATAAAGGTGGATAAACTTCTTGAAAGAGAGATGCCACTTATCGAAAATAAAGGTGGATAAGCTTCTCAAAAGAGATATGCAACTTATCGAAAATAAAGGTGGATAAGCTTCTCGAAAGAGAGATGCCACTTAACGAAAATAAAGGTAGATAAGCTTCTCGAAAGAGATATGTCACTTATCAAAAATAAAGGTGGATAAGCTTCTCGAAAGAGAGATGCCACTTATCGAAAATAAAGGTAGATAAGCTTATCGAAAGAAATATGCCACTTATCAAAAACAAAGGTGGATAAGCTTCTCGAAAGAGAGATGCCACTTATCGAAAACAAAGGTGGATAAGCTTCTCGAAAGAGAGATGCCACTTATCGAAAATAAAGGTGGATAAGCTTCTCGAATGAGAGATGCCACTTATCGAATATATAGGTGGATAAGCTTCTCGAAAGAGAGATGCCACTTATCGAAAATAAAGGTGGATAAGTTTCTCGAAAGATAGATGCCACTTATCAAAAATAAAGGTGGATAAGCTTCTCGAAAGAGAGATGCCACTTATTGAAAATAAAGGTGGATAAGCTTCTCGAAAGAGAGACGCCACTTTTCGAAAATAAAGGTGGATAAGCTTCTCGAAAGAAAGATGCCACTTATCAAAAATAAATGTAGATAAGCTTCTCGAAAGACAGATGCCACTTATCGAAAATAAAGGTAGATAAGCTTCTCGAAAGAGAGATGCCACTTATCAAAAATAAAGGTAGATAAGCTTCTCGAAAGAGAGATTCCACTTATCAAAAATAAAGGTGGATAAGCTTCTCGAAAGAGAGATGCCACTTATCGGAAAAAAAGGTGGATAAGCTTCTCAAAAGAGAGATGCCACTTATCGAAAATAAAGGTGGATAAGCTTCTCGAAAGAGAGATGCGACTTATAGAAAACAAAGGTGGATAAGCTTCTCAAAAGAGAGATGCCACTTATAGAAAATAAAGGTGCATAAGCTTCTCGAAAGAGAGATGCCACTTATCGAAAATAAAGGTAGATAAGCTTCTCGAAAGAGAGATGCCACTTATTGAAAATAAAGGTGGATAAGCTTCTCGAAAGAGAGATGCCACTTATCGAAAATAAAGGTAGATAAGCTTATCGAAAGAAATATGCCACTTATCAAAAACAAAGGTGGATAAGCTTCTCGAAAGAGAGATGCCACTTATCGAAAACAAAGGTGGATAAGCTTCTCGAAAGAGAGATGCCACTTATCGAAAATAAATGTGGATAAGCTTCTCGAATGAGAGATGCCACTTATCGAATATATAGGTGGATAAGCTTCTCGAAAGAGAGATGCCACTTATCGAAAATAAAGGTGGATAAGTTTCTCGAAAGATAGATGCCACTTATCAAAAATAAAGGTGGATAAGCTTCTCGAAAGAGAGATGCCACTTATTGAAAATAAAGGTGGATAAGCTTCTCGAAAGAGAGACGCCACTTTTCGAAAATAAAGGTGGATAAGCTTCTCGAAAGAGAGATGCCACTTATCAAAAATAAATGTAGATAAGCTTCTCGAAAGACAGATGCCACTTATCGAAAATAAAGGTAGATAAGCTTCTCGAAAGAGAGATGCCACTTATCAAAAATAAAGGTAGATAAGCTTCTCGAAAGAGAGATTCCACTTATCAAAAATAAAGGTGGATAAGCTTCTCGAAAGAGAGATGCCACTTATCGGAAAAAAAGGTGGATAAGCTTCTCAAAAGAGAGATGCCACTTATCGAAAATAAAGGTGGATAAGCTTCTCGAAAGAGAGATGCGACTTATAGAAAACAAAGGTGGATAAGCTTCTCAAAAGAGAGATGCCACTTATAGAAAATAAAGGTGCATAAGCTTCTCGAAAGAGAGATGCCACTTATCGAAAATAAAGGTAGATAAGCTTCTCGAAAGAGAGATGCCACTTATTGAAAATAAAGGTGGAGAAGCTTCTCGAAAGAGAGATGCCACTTAACGAAAATAAAGGTGGATAAGCTTCTCGAAAAAGAGATGCGACTTATAGAAAATAAAGGTGGATAAGCTTCTCGAAAGAGAGATGCCACTTATCGAAAATAAAGGTGCATAAGCTTCTCGAAAGAGAGATGCCACTTATCGAAAATAAAGGTAGATAAGCTTCTTGAAAGAGAGATGTCACTTATCGAAAATAAAGATAAATAAGCTTCTCGAAAGAGAGATGCCACTTATCGAAAATAAAGATAGATAAGCTTCTCGAAAGAGAGATGCCACTTATCGAAAACAAATGTGGATAAGCTTCTCAAAAGAGAGATGCCACGTATCGAAAATAAAGGTGGATAAGCTTCTCTAAAGAGAGATGCCACTTTTCGAAAATAAAGGTGGATAAGCTTCTTGAAAGAGAGATGCCACTTATCGAAAATAAAGGTGGATAAACTTCTCGAAAGAGAGATGCCACTTATCGAAAATAAATGTGGATAAGCTTCTTGAAAGAGAGATGCCACTTATCGAAAATAAAGATGGATAAGCTTCTCAAAAAACAGATGCCACATATTGGAAAATCGAAACAAGCTTCCCAAAGGGGACTGCCACTTTTTGATAAAAAGATAGATAATCTTCTCCAAGGAGATAACCACTTATCAAAAAAGATAATAAGCTTCTCGAACGAGAGATGCCACTTATCGAAAATAAAAGTAGATAAGCTTCTCGAAAGAGAGATGCCACTTATCGAAAATAAAGGTAGATAAGCTTCTTGAAAGAGAGATTCCACTTATCGAAAATAAAGGTGGATAAGCTTCTCGAAAGAGAGATGCCACTTATCGAAAATAAAGGTGGATAAGCTTCTTGAAAGAGAGATGCCACTTATCGAAAATAAAGGTGGATAAGCTTCTCTAAAGAGAGATGCCACTTATCGAAAATAAAGGTGGATAAGCTTCTTGAAAGAGAGATGCCACTTATTGAAAATAAAGGTGGATAAGCTTCTCGAAAGAGAGATGCCACTTATCGAAAATAAAGGTGGATAAGCTTCTCGAAAGAGAGATGCCACTTATCAAAAATAATGGTGGATAAGCTTTTCAAAAGAGAGATGCCACTTATCGAAAATAAAGGTGGATAAGCCTCTCGAAAGAGAGATGCCACTTATCGAAAATAAAGGTGGATAAACTTCTTGAAAGAGAGATGCCACTTATCGAAAATAAAGGTGGATAAGCTTCTCAAAAGAGATATGCAACTTATCGAAAATAAAGGTGGATAAGCTTCTCGAAAGAGAGATGCCACTTAACGAAAATAAAGGTAGATAAGCTTCTCGAAAGAGATATGTCACTTATCAAAAATAAAGGTGGATAAGCTTCTCGAAAGACAGATGCCACTTATCGAAAATAAAGGTAGATAAGCTTATCGAAAGAAATATGCCACTTATCAAAAACAAAGGTGGATAAGCTTCTCGAAAGAGAGATGCCACTTATCGAAAACAAAGGTGGATAAGCTTCTCGAAAGAGAGATGCCACTTATCGAAAATAAAGGTGGATAAGCTTCTCGAATGAGAGATGCCACTTATCGAATATATAGGTGGATAAGCTTCTCGAAAGAGAGATGCCACTTATCGAAAATAAAGGTGGATAAGTTTCTCGAAAGATAGATGCCACTTATCAAAAATAAAGGTGGATAAGCTTCTCGAAAGAGAGATGCCACTTATTGAAAATAAAGGTGGATAAGCTTCTCGAAAGAGAGACGCCACTTTTCGAAAATAAAGGTGGATAAGCTTCTCGAAAGAGAGATGCCACTTATCAAAAATAAAGGTAGATAAGCTTCTCGAAAGACAGATGCCACTTATCGAAAATAAAGGTAGATAAGCTTATCGAAAGAGAGATGCCACTTATCAAAAATAAAGGTAGATAAGCTTCTCGAAAGAGAGATTCCACTTATCAAAAATAAAGGTGGATAAGCTTCTCGAAAGAGAGATGCCACTTATCGGAAAAAAAGGTGGATAAGCTTCTCAAAAGAGAGATGCCACTTATCGAAAATAAAGGTGGATAAGCTTCTCGAAAGAGAGATGCGACTTATAGAAAACAAAGGTGGATAAGCTTCTCAAAAGAGAGATGCCACTTATAGAAAATAAAGGTGCATAAGCTTCTCGAAAGAGAGATGCCACTTATCGAAAATAAAGGTAGATAAGCTTCTCGAAAGAGAGATGCCACTTATTGAAAATAAAGGTGGAGAAGCTTCTCGAAAGAGAGATGCCACTTAACGAAAATAAAGGTGGATAAGCTTCTCGAAAAAGAGATGCGACTTATAGAAAATAAAGGTGGATAAGCTTCTCGAAAGAGAGATGCCACTTATCGAAAATAAAGGTGCATAAGCTTCTCGAAAGAGAGATGCCACTTATCGAAAATAAAGGTAGATAAGCTTCTCGAAAGAGAGATGCCACTTATTGAAAATAAAGGTAGATAAGCTTCTCGAAAGAGAGATGCCACTTATCAAAAACAAAGGTGGATAAGCTTCTCGAAAGAGAGATGCCACTTATCGAAAATAAAGGTGGATAAGCTTCTCGAAAGAGAGATGTCACTTATCGAAAATAAAGGTGGATAAGCATATCGAAAGAGAGATGCCACTTATCAAAAATAAAGGTGGATAAGCTTCTCGAAAGAGAGAAGCCATTTATCAAAAATAAAGGTGGATAAGCTTCTCAAAAGAGAGATGCCACTTATCGAAAATAAAGGTGGATAAGCTTCTCGAAAGAGAGATGCCACTTATCGAAAATAAAGGTAGATAAGCTTCTTGAAAGATAGATGTCACTTATCGAAAATAAAGGTAAATAAGTTTCTCGAAAGAGAGATGCCACTTATCGAAAATAAAGATAGATAAGCTTCTCGAAAGAGAGATGCCACTTATCGAAAACAAATATGGATAAGCTTCTCAAAAGAGAGATGCCACGTATCGAAAATAAAGGTGGATAAGCTTCTCTAAAGAGAGATGCCACTTTTCGAAAATAAAGGTGGATAAGCTTCTTGAAAGAGAGATGCCACTTATCGAAAATAAAGGTGGATAAACTTCTCGAAAGAGAGATGCCACTTATCGAAAATAAATGTGGATAAGCTTCTTGAAAGAGAGATGCCACTTATCGAAAATAAAGATGGATAAGCTTCTCAAAAAACAGATGCCACATATTTGAAAATCGAAACAAGCTTCCCAAAGGGGACTGCCACTTTTTGATAAAAAGATAGATAATCTTCTCCAAGGAGATAACCACTTATCAAAAAAGATAATAAGCTTCTCGAACGAGAGATGCCACTTATCGAAAATAAAAGTAGATAAGCTTCTCGAAAGAGAGATGCCACTTATCGAAAATAAAGGTAGATAAGCTTCTTGAAAGAGAGATTCCACTTATCGAAAATAAAGGTGGATAAGCTTCTCGAAAGAGAGATGCCACTTATCGAAAATAAAGGTGGATAAGCTTCTTGAAAGAGAGATGCCACTTATCGAAAATAAAGGTGGATAAGCTTCTCTAAAGAGAGATGCCACTTATCGAAAATAAAGGTGGATAAGCTTCTCAAAAGAGAGATGCCACTTATTGAAAATAAAGGTGGATAAGCTTCTCGAAAGAGAGATGCCACTTATCGAAAATAAAGGTGGATAAGCTTCTCGAAAGAGAGATGCCACTTATCAAAAATAATGGTGGATAAGCTTCTCGAAAGAGAGATGCCACTTATCGAAAATAAAGGTGGATAAGCCTCTCGAAAGAGAGATGCCACTTATCGAAAATAAAGGTGGATAAACTTCTTGAAAGAGAGATGTCACTTATCGAAAATAAAGGTGGATAAGCTTCTCAAAAGAGATATGCAACTTATCGAAAATAAAGGTGGATAAGCTTCTCGAAAGAGAGATGCCACTTAACGAAAATAAAGGTAGATAAGCTTCTCGAAAGAGATATGTCACTTATCAAAAATAAAGGTGGATAAGCTTCTCGAAAGAGAGATGCCACTTATCGAAAATAAAGGTAGATAAGCTTATCGAAAGAAATATGCCACTTATCAAAAACAAAGGTGGATAAGCTTCTCGAAAGAGAGATGCCACTTATCGAAAACAAAGGTGGATAAGCTTCTCGAAAGAGAGATGCCACTTATCGAAAATAAAGGTGGATAAGCTTCTCGAATGAGAGATGCAACTTATCGAATATATAGGTGGATAAGCTTCTCGAAAGAGAGATGCCACTTATCGAAAATAAAGGTGGATAAGTTTCTCGAAAGATAGATGCCACTTATCAAAAATAAAGGTGGATAAGCTTCTCGAAAGAGAGATGCCACTTATTGAAAATAAAGGTGGATAAGCTTCTCGAAAGAGAGCCGCCACTTTTCGAAAATAAAGGTGGATAAGCTTCTCGAAAGAGAGATGCCACTTATCAAAAATAAAGGTAGATAAGCTTCTCGAAAGACAGATGCCACTTATCGAAAATAAAGGTAGATAAGCTTCTCGAAAGAGAGATGCCACTTATCAAAAATAAAGGTAGATAAGCTTCTCGAAAGAGAGATTCCACTTATCAAAAATAAAGGTGGATAAGCTTCTCGAAAGAGAGATGCCACTTATCGGAAAAAAAGGTGGATAAGCTTCTCAAAAGAGAGATGCCACTTATCGAAAATAAAGGTGGATAAGCTTCTCGAAAGAGAGATGCGACTTATAGAAAACAAAGGTGGATAAGCTTCTCAAAAGAGAGATGCCACTTATAGAAAATAAAGGTGCATAAGCTTCTCGAAAGAGAGATGCCACTTATCGAAAATAAAGGTAGATAAGCTTCTCGAAAGAGAGATGCCACTTATTGAAAATAAAGGTGGAGAAGCTTCTCGAAAGAGAGATGCCACTTAACGAAAATAAAGGTGGATAAGCTTCTCGAAAAAGAGATGCGACTTATAGAAAATAAAGGTGGATAAGCTTCTCGAAAGAGAGATGCCACTTATCGAAAATAAAGGTGCATAAGCTTCTCGAAAGAGAGATGCCACTTATCGAAAATAAAGGTAGATAAGCTTCTCGAAAGAGAGATGCCACTTATTGAAAATAAAGGTAGATAAGCTTCTCGAAAGAGAGATGCCACTTATCAAAAACAAAGGTGGATAAGCTTCTCGAAAGAGAGATGCCACTTATCGAAAATAAAGGTGGATAAGTTTCTCGAAAGAGAGATGTCACTTATCGAAAATAAAGGTGGATAAGCATATCGAAAGAGAGATGCCACTTATCAAAAATAAAGGTGGATAAGCTTCTCGAAAGAGAGAAGCCATTTATCAAAAATAAAGGTGGATAAGCTTCTCAAAAGAGAGATGTCACTTATCGAAAATAAAGGTGGATAAGCTTCTCGAAAGAGAGATGCCACTTATCGAAAATAAAGGTAGATAAGCTTCTTGAAAGATAGATGTCACTTATCGAAAATAAAGGTAAATAAGCTTCTCGAAAGAGAGATGCCACTTATCGAAAATAAAGATAGATAAGCTTCTCGAAAGAGAGATGCCTCTTATCGAAAACAAAGGTGGATAAGCTTATCAAAAGAGAGATGCCACGTATCGAAAATAAAGGTGGATAAGCTTCTCTAAAGAGAGATGCCACTTTTCGAAAATAAAGGTGGATAAGCTTCTTGAAAGAGAGATGCCACTTATCGAAAATAAAGGTGGATAAACTTCTCGAAAGAGAGATGCCACTTATCAAAAATAAATGTGGATAAGCTTCTTGAAAGAGAGATGCCACTTATCGAAAATAAAGGTGGATAAGCTTCTCAAAAAACAGATGCCACATATTGGAAAATCGAAACAAGCTTCCCAAAGGGGACTGCCACTTTTTGATAAAAAGATAGATAATCTTCTCCAAGGAGATAACCACTTATCAATAAAGGTGCATAAGCTTCTCGAAAGAGAGATGCCACTTATCGAAAATAAAAGTAGATAAGCTTCTCGAAAGAGAGATGCCACTTATCGAAAATAAAGGTAGATAAGCTTCTTGAAAGAGAGATGCCACTTATCGAAAATAAAGGTGGATAAGCTTCTCGAAAGAGAGATGCCACTTATCGAAAATAAAGGTGGATAAGCTTCTTGAAAGAGAGATGTCACTTATCGAAAATGAAGGTGGATAAGCTTCTCTAAAGAGAGATGCCACTTATCGAAAATAAAGGTGGATAAGCTTCTCGAAAGAGAGATGCCACTTATTGAAAATAAAGGTGGATAAGCTTCTCGAAATAGAGATGCCACTTATCGAAAATAAAGGTGGATAAGCTTCTCGAAAGAGAGATGCCACTTATCAAAAATAAAGGTAGATAAGCTTCTCGAAAGAGAGATGCCACTTATCGGAAAAAAAGGTGGATAAGCTTCTCAAAAGAGAGATGTCACTTATCGAAACTAAAGGTGGATAAGCTTCTCGAAAGAGAGATGCGACTTATAGAAAACAAAGGTGGATAAGCTTCTCGAAAGAGAGATGCCACTTATCGAAAATAAAGGTGCATAAGCTTCTCGAAAGAGAGATGCCACTTATCGAAAATAAAGGTAGATAAGCTTCTCGAAAGAGAGATGCCACTTATTGAAAATAAAGGTAGATAAGCTTCTCGAAAGAGAGATGCCACTTTTCGAAAATAAAGGTGGATAAGCTTCTCGAAAGAGAGATGCCACTTATTGAAAATAAAGGTGGATAAGCTTCTCGAAAGAGAGATGCCACTTATCAAAAACAAAGGTGGATAAGCTTCTCGAAAGAGAGATGCCAGTTATCGAAAATAAAGGTGGATAAGCTTCTCGAAAGAGAGATGCCACTTATCAAAAATAAAGGTGGATAAGCTTCTCGAAAGAGAGACGCCACTTTTCGAAAATAAAGGTGGATAAGCTTCTCGAAAGAGAGATGCCACTTATCAAAAATAAAGGTAGATAAGCTTCTCGAAAGACAGATGCCACTTATCGAAAATGAAGGTAGATAAGCTTCTCGAAAGAGAGATGCCACTTATAAAAAAAAAGGTAGATAAGCTTCTCGAAAGAGAGATTCCACTTATCAAAAATAAAGGTGGATAAGCTTCTCGAAAGAGAGATGCCACTTATCGGAAAAAAAGGTGGATAAGCTTCTCAAAAGAGAGATGCCACTTATCGAAAATAAAGGTGGATAAGCTTCTCGAAAGAGAGACGCGACTTATAGAAAACAAAGGTGGATAAGCTTCTCGAAAGAGAGATGCCACTTATACAAAATAAAGGTGCATAAGCTTCTCGAAAGAGAGATGCCACTTATCGAAAATAAAGGTAGATAAGCTTCTCGAAAGAGAGATGCCACTTATTGAAAATAAAGGTAGACAAGCTTCTCGAAAGAGAGATGCCACTTAACGAAAATAAAGGTAGATAAGCTTCTCGAAAGAGATATGTCAGTTATCAAAAATAAAGGTGGATAAGCTTCTCGAAAGAGAGATGCCACTTATAAAAAATAAAGGTGGTTAAGCTTCTCGAAAGAGAGATGCCACTTATCGAAAATAAAGGTAGATAAGCTTATCGAAAGAAATATGCCACTTATCAAAAACAAAGGTGGATAAGCTTCTCGAAAGAGAGATGTCACTTATCGAAAACAAATGTGGATAAGCTTCTCGAAAGCGAGATGCCACTTATCGAAAATAAAGGTGGATAAGCTTCTCGAATGAGAGATGCCACTTATCGAATATATATGTGGATAAGCTTCTTGAAAGAGAGGTGCCACTTATCGAAAATAAAGGTGGATAAGTTTATCGAAAGATAGATGCCACTTATCAAAAATAAAGGTGGATAAGCTTCTCGAAAGAGAGATGCCACTTATCGAAAATAAAGGTGGATAAGCTTCTCGAAAGAGAGACGCCACTTTTCGAAAATAAAGGTGGATAAGCTTCTCGAAAGAGAGATGCCACTTATCAAAAATAAAGGTAGATAAGCTTCTCGAAAGACAGATGCCACTTATCGAAAATAAAGGTAGATAAGCTTCTCGAAAGAGAGATGCCACTTATCAAAAATAAAGGTAGATAAGCTTCTCGAAAGAGAGATTCCACTTATAAAAAAAAAAGTGGATAAGCTTCTCGAAAGAGAGATGCCACTTATAGGAAAAAAAGGTGGATAAGCTTCTCAAAAGAGAGATGCCACTTATCGAAAATAAAGGTGGATAAGCTTCTCGAAAGAGAGATGCGACCTATAGAAAACAAAGGTGGATAAGCTTCTCGAAAGAGAGATGCCACTTATCGAAAATAAAGGTGCATAAGCTTCTCGAAAGAGAGATGCCACTTATCGAAAATAAAGGTAGATAAGCTTCTCGAAAGAGAGATGCCACTTATTGAAAATAAAGGTAGATAAGCTTCTCGAAAGAGAGATGCCACTTATCGAAAATAAAGGTGGATAAGCTTCTCGAAAGAGAGATGCCACTTATTGAAGATAAAGGTGGAGAAGCTTCTCGAAAGAGAGATGCCACTTATCAAAAACAAAGGTGGATAAGCTTCTCGAAAGAGAGATGCCAGTTATTGAAAATAAAGGTGGATAAGCTTCTCAAAAGAGAGATGCCACTTATCGAAAATAAAGGTGGATAAGCTTATCGAAAGAGAGATGCCACTTATCAAAAATAAAGGTGGATAAGCTTCTCGAAAGAGAGAAGCCATTTATCAAAAATAAAGGTGGATAAGCTTCTCAAAAGAGAGATGCCACTTATCGAAAATAAAGGTGGATAAGCTTCTCGAAAGAGAGATGCCACTTATCGAAAATAAAGGTAGATAAGCTTCTTGAAAGAGAGATGTCACTTATCGAAAATAAAGGTAAATAAGCTTCTCGAAAGAGAGATGCCACTTATCGAAAATAAAGATAGATAAGCTTCTCGAAAGAGAGATGCCACTTATCGAAAATAAAGGTGGATAAGCTTCTCAAAAGAGAGATGCCACGTATCGAAAATAAAGGTGGATAAGCTTCTCTAAAGAGAGATGCCACTTTTCGAAAATAAAGGTGGATAAGCTTCTTGAAAGAGAGATGCCACTTATCGAAAATAAAGGTGGATAAACTTCTCGAAAGAGAGATGCCACTTATCGAAAGTAAATGTGGATAAGCTTCTTGAAAGAGAGATGCCACTTATCGAAAATAAAGGTGGATAAGCTTCTCAAAAAACAGATGCCACATATTGGAAAATCGAAACAAGCTTCCCAAAGGGGACTGCCACTTTTTGATAAAAAGATAGATAATCTTCTCCAAGGAGATAACCACTTATCAAAAAAGATAATAAGCTTCTCGAAAGAGATATGCCACTTATCGAAAATAAAAGTAGATAAGCTTCTCGAAAGAGAGATGCCACTTATCGAAAATAAAGGTAGATAAGCTTCTTGAAAGAGAGATGCCACTTATCGAAAATAAAGGTGGATAAGCTTCTCGAAAGAGAGACGCCACTTATCGAAAATAAAGGTGGATAAGCTTCTTGAAAGAGAGATGCCACTTATCGAAAATAAAGGTGGATAAGCTTCTCGAAAGAGAGATGCCACTTATCGAAAATAAAGGTGGATAAGCTTCTCGAAAGAGAGATGCCACTTATTGAAAATAAAGGTGGATAAGCTTCTCGAAAGAGAGATGCCACTTATCGAAAATAAAGGTGGATAAGCTTCTCGAAAGAGAGATGCCACTTATCAAAAATAAAGGTGGATAAGCTTCTCGAAAGAGAGATGCCACTTATCGAAAATAAAGGTGGATAAGCTTCTCGAAAGAG
Organism: Lathyrus sativus; assembly: GCA_963859935.3. Classification (NCBI taxonomy): domain Eukaryota; kingdom Viridiplantae; phylum Streptophyta; class Magnoliopsida; order Fabales; family Fabaceae; genus Lathyrus; species Lathyrus sativus. The sequence continues at coordinate 493,955,512 of OZ012741.1, forward strand.
AGATGCCACTTATCGAAAAAACGAAACAAGCTTCCCAAAGGGGACTGCCACTTGTTAATAAAAAGAGAGATAAGCTTCTCGAAACGGAGAAGCCACTTATCAAAAAAAGATGATAAGCTTATCGAACGAAACTGCCATTATCGAAAAAGCAAAACAAGCTTCCCAAAGGGGACTTCCACTTGTTGATAAAAAGAGAGATAAGCTTCTCAAAAGAGATAGCCACTTATCTACAATGGGGATTTGTAAAAGATTATCGCTACGAGATATAATACGAAACAAATGCATGTTTAGACTAGGTTCAGCGACCTAACCAACACAACACTTGCCAGGGACCAAAGTTCAATCTAGGAACAAGCTAGAAAGAAACGGTAAAAAAAAGACTCCAACCATTGAGGAATGAACTCAAATGGGATTTCTCTTATCCAAATATGGAAAAGATAACAGAAGCAACCATCATCCACGAAGGTCAAACTCTATGGGGAATTTAGAAACGATGTGCACTTTTTGCCTAAAGCTGACAACTCTACTTGGACCTCAAAGGGTTTACCAAATGAAGATTGGTTTTGAAATTGGTTTATCTCATGTTACGGGCATATGCTCAATGAGATAATATGTGTGGTCTAACGCTAGAGCGAAGTGACATAATCAACGCATGAAAAATATTTATGCAATGATTGCAAGTTCCAAAGGTGCCCCAGACATGGGTAATGGAAGAAAAGGTCTTGGAAGCAGAGCTTCTGGTCTGTTAGAAGACACAAGGTCATTTAGTGAGGTGTGAGATGATTCCCCGACACTCGTCTTGAACTCAGAAGTTGTTGACATATGGCTCGCTTGCTTGAGCAGCTTGAAAGCATGAAGAGGATTTGCCCCTCTGTAGGACACCTTGCCCCAGTCTGTGACTCATCTTGCCCTAGTCTGTTGGGTATCTGAAAGTGTTCTCCTTGAAAAGATGTTGGAAGCAGCTTTCCATGCCAATGGGCTTATGGGACTTGCCTTAATGTCTTGAACTTTGAATCGATCTACATCTGAACACCTAATTCCTGGGATGATAGACTTATGATAGACTGCTCTTGGGGGGTTGAACTCTATTTGCCCCAGTATGAGTCTTAAATCTATTCCTCTCGGTTACTCGGCTTTTGGAGAGATTGGCTTCTATGCACTCTTAAGGTAGTTTTCCCTAGAGTGAGCGTCAAAGCGACTTAACTTATGTTGATTGAGCACTGGAGGGATTTTCTCTTAACCAAAAGAGCCTTTGGGTGGCTTACCACCAGTTGGTAGAGTCTTGAGATGACTTGCTCTGATCCACCAATTCTTGAATGATTTTCCCCTTAATCAAATGATGTTTAAGGGCTTACTCTTGATCGACTGATTTCATAGCCAATGGATGCCAATACCTCTAACCCATAGGGTAAATATGTGATTTTGGTTCTGGCTAACATTGCTGGAAGGTCAAGTCCTCTTAGATTGCATTTTGATAGAATTTCCCTGATGTCAAGTATTGACTTGCAGTTAAAATTGTTCATTCACAAATGGTAATTTTAATGCGAATATCATGCAAGTTTGAAAAAAATCAGTCATTACTAGAATGATGTGATTGTGTGTGACGAATGGACCATTAGTCCAAATGCAGTGCTGATTTAGCTGGTGTAAAAGATACAACAAGAAAAAGATTAACAAATCTTGTAGGAGTCAGTTTACGCAACCTTGCTGTAGTATGCTTTCAGAATAAACCTTGCCTCAATTAGGTATTTTAAGGGTTGTAACGTGGTATGGTTCACGGTTATCAAAATAAAGGATATAAGGTTCAAAATTTGTTTTAACCCACCCCTTCTTCGTGATGATCTCCAGTCCTACGATCAGTTAAATTTGACACACATTTACCTTCCTAAAGGGTTGACGGTGTAAAGTTATGATTCAAGGTATGCTTGAAATGGCAGTCACCTTATTTTTTGATGGATGTCAGCAACCTTTTGACTTTGACATAGTGGTTACTGAATCTTATTTTGTTTTCATTGAGGATTTGAATACCTCTTTTGATTTGTTTGATCCCTAACTTTTGCATGGACTGATTTTCTTTTCAAGTCCATCGGGATAGCCTTGATTTTTGCCTAAGTCTCCTCTTGAGGTGTTTGACTTAGCAGGCTTTTCATTTTTTTTTTGATTTTTTTTTAAATTTCGTTTGAGGCTTGTGACTGCCAAGTCATTGTTCATCGTATAACAACCTTCATAACCTTTGGATTTTGCACGATTCTTTCAACACTTCAAGACGCGTGCAAAGAATATCTTGTGGTTGATCATCATATGGGAGGTTTCATCTTGATAATTTAAATTAACTGAACACTACCCATGCCCTAGGTTAAGTGTAAGGGTTTAGAAATCCGAAGGAAACTCCTACTTCTAGGCTCGAAGTGGTTAACTAGGGACTAACTCCTTATCTCTCCAGTGTTTGGGGATTTGAAACAATGCCTGTACATCATTAGCAGGATCTTATTTGAAAGCATACCAACAACAATTATGGGTATTCAGTTTTCATCATCCTCCCTCCAAGTCTTTGCTAAAACAATAGTTTGATAAAGAAAATGGATGGGAGGTAAATGGATTCATTTTATTTTTTTGTTTTTGTTGATATAAGTGAAGAAAAATGAGCGAATGCGATGTGATTAATTCGGAAAAAGCATGATCACTTCATTAAAATTACCATTCAAAACAACAATGTTTAAAGCAAGTAGCACTTAACAGGAAATAAACCACAAATGCAAAGATAAAACATGATCCAATAACCGCCAATGCTTGAGGATGTCTTCCTTTCTGATCCACTGGCTTGAGGAGATGCCCCTTGAAGTCTTCAAACTCATTTGGGAGGGAAATTGACGTGCACAACCAATCTACCTTTAAGAAAGGATATGTACCCTCTATCAACCAACTGCGGCACTTTGGCTTGGAAAGCTTTACAATCTTCTATTGAGTGCCCCATTGATCCAGCATGATATCCACTTGTGCATAGGGATCGTACCTAGGCGGGTCTGGCCTTGGAGTGAACTTCAGAGGCTTGGGGACCACTAACGAGCTTTGAATTAAAGGTTGCAAAAGTTGATTGTAGGACATGGGGATTGGATCTCGACGATCATTCCTTCTTTCCAAATTGTTACAAGACCTATTTTGGCTCTGTTGCTGATGTTGATATCATTGGTCATGGGCTCGTTGATTTGCATGAGGAGCCATCTAGGGTTTTTGGAATAATGCCTTATACATTGTTGGCTGCCTGTAAGGATAGTGCGACACTGAAAATGGTGAGTGCTAAAGAGATGAATGACCTAAAGATCTTGCTGGTGCACCCTGAGAATATTTGACATAAGTCATGACTGCATTAGTTTCATCCTCTTCTTCTGTGCTTGCACTTGCATGGACCATAGTATCACAGCTTTGTGGTGCCATTTCAATGCTCTTGCATGGAAATCACGACATCTTACTAGCCACGTCTTCAGTCCCTTCTTTGTGATACAAGATCCTGAGATGTTTCAGAGGTCTCTGAAGGTGAGAAAATACTTAGAAGGGGAGGGGGGTTGAATAAGTATGAAGATAAAACTTAGAAGTAAAAACTCAAGTATTTTTATCCTGGTTCGTTGAACTCAACTACTCCAGTCCACCCTACCTAGAGTGATTTGCCTTTCTCAAACAAGGACTTAATCCACTATTTAATCAATTGATTACAATAGTAAGCACTAAGAACAACTGTTCAAAGTCTTCTCAAGAACTACTGATCCCAACTGGATCTTCTTAAGGAACTATTACAATAAAATGTAAGATTAATACAAGTGTATGAATGCTTCTAACAAGCTTTATCACAACAATGATTTTTCACTTAATGTTAAGAACAAAAGAATAAACTCAGCAATAAGAATATTTTATGGGAGCTTGTAAGAGTTTCTTTTAAAGATTCGTTGGTTATTGATTCCTTTGAAGAAGATGAGGAAGACTTGCTTTTATATGCACAGTAGTCCACAAAGTCTTGACATTGGAGGCTGTGTACTGAAAAGGCCTGAACCTTTTTGTCTTTACATCACATGACCTTTCCTAGAAGTAGAATGCATAGAGAAATGCTTTTGGTCTGTGTTCTAGTGTCAAGCATGAAAGAGGAAAGAGTTGTTGAGCCAAATCAAAAGATATTACTTTGAATTCTTCTTCAATAAGTATTTCTTTTCAGCAAAGTTAACCATCAGATTTTGCATGATCAGAGTCTTGGATACCCATCAGATTTTGCTGAATCAGAGTAATGCAGCAAGTGTGCTTTAGCGTGTAGTTCTATCAGAGCAGAGTTTTATGAATCATATCCTCAATACATACAGCGTGTAGTACTCTCAGAGTCTTCTGAAAAACTGTGCTTCTTAACTCTCATACAAAGTTCTTCAATGCTTCAGAGTCTTTAGATCTTATTAGAGTCTTCTGCTTCAGAGTGTTCTGCAGCTTCTGCTTCAGATTCTTCTGTAGGAAGCGCTCAGATTCTTCTATAAGATGATTCTTACTCTTCAGAGCCTTCCATAGTTCCATGTTCAGATTAATTTGCTCTTGAATGTATATATACTTTAATTATCTGCAGCAAATATTCATGAACCAATTTTAGAGTATATAATTCTTTAATACAAAATTTCATAAGAGTTATCATCAAAACATAGAGATATTACTAAGAAACAATCTGTGTTCTTACAGTCTCTTGACTTTTTTCACCACATGATTTAGTAATCAGGACATTTGTATCAGGGCCTTCTTCCTTGAGGGTGGGTGATCCTACATGGATCAACTTTTGCACTTTGAGCCTAAAACTCTTGCATTCCTCCACAGAGTGTCCTTCTGCTCCAGTATAGTACTCACACTTTACCTCTGGATGGTCTTCTTTGAAGATTAATTTCCTGTTGTTGACCAACCGTCTGACTCTTGATTGCAGCGCAGAACAAGTATCCAAGTCATGTCATATTTGGATCGTACTCCATAGGATAGGGGGTTGGCATTGGCTCAATGGGCCGAGGAGTTACCAACGAATTTTGAACCAACTGCGGGTAGATTTTACTGTATGATACAGGAATCAAGTTGAAGTGATTTTTTCTCCTTCTATGTTAATCTTGATCCTGCCCTTGATCTTGACTTTGATGCCCTTGGGGGAAGATAGCTACTGGAGGTTGATCTGTTGGTCTAGCGGTCCAAGGCTGAAGGTGACATCTTAAATAAGGGCCATGTGTTGGCAAGTGAGGAGATTCCCTATGGAATGGATCTTAACTCAGAGTAACACCAAATGAATGTAGAGAATCATCTCCCTTTACTGCAACAATGGGCATGGAGTGACCCTATTTTCTCAACAAAGCTTGCAAAGTTTCCAAGACCCAATTCATTCAGCTCTTCAAAAGATTGATCTCCCCCTTCAAAGCTTCTTGTCTTCTCACTAGCTCGTCCATTATTTCTCCAGACATGTTCTTCGTTCTAAACGAGTGTCAAGAATCACCTTGCTGGTCATGGACAAAGGACGCAAGGAGTTTCTGGTTCTGGAGAAAGACATGCAATGCATATGAGATGCAGATGCAATGCAGATGAAATGCAAATGCAAACGAAGCCAATCTCAGGATCACAGGTATCACGTTCTCAGATCAGGCAATGACAGCAGGTAAGTAGCTGATATCTCTTATCACAGGAATCCCACGGGTAGGCTCTACATGGGTAGGTGCCTAGAGTCATGGATATTTTCAAAGATATTATTGCCATGAAAAAGGCTCATCTGACAATAATACCCTCGAAGGATCTCCTCTAGGTGAGGTTCTCGCGTCATCCCACGAGAAAGGCTCCGCGCGAGTCTTCACTACACAACCATCGAGTCCAAGGTTTCTAAAGGGACCTCAGAGTCATAGATCGAGGTTGAAAAATATCATTGTCAGAATAACGATACGTTCAAGGGATCTCATCTGATTGGGGCGTTCGTAATCAACCCAACAGGGAGTGATCCTCATGAGCTAACATTACCAACCACCATGGAAAAGGGTAAAAGGTCCTTAGAGTTATAGATTCTAACTCAAAAACATTACTGCCATGGCAAAGGCTCACCACAACAATAACATTCCCAATGGAATCAACTCTAAGCGGGGTCCTCGTATCCTCCCAACGAGAATGGATCCTCGAGGTATTCCACTACACGACCACCATTCTAATCCTAAGTTTTTCTCAGACTCAGGTGTAGAGCCATCTCACAGAGTGCCCATATCAGAGAAACCCAACAATCATAAGAAATATAGACAGGATATATAATAAAAATAAACAAGTAAATAAATAGACAAGAAAGCAATAAACAACATAGGAAGAACACAAACAAGCGAAACTAACGCTTAAGAATCGAGTCAAGTTAGGCTTGACTCTCTCTTGCATAGGGCTATGCATCGTACCCAGTAGAGTCGCCGGCTGTCGTACCTAAAAAAAGCACGATCCTTCGCAAATGGTCGCGGAAAACACAGAGTCGCCACCGAACTTTATTCATTCCATAATGGAATAGGAAAATATCGATAAAACCTTTAAGGAAAGAACATGGTCATCGCAACCAACTTCTAGGTTCGGGAGTCGGTTACGTGAGGGGAAGGTATTAGCACCCCTAACGTCCGTTGTACTCAACGGAAACCTCTTGATTCGATTCGTAAGAAATGTTAGCCTAGTTTGTTTGTGTTCTTCCAAGATAAAAGGTAATATATAAAAAAAAAGGTAATATAAAAGAGTTTAAACTGCTAAGGAGAAAAGGGTGGTTTTAGATATGAGTGCTCGCCAAGGATTAGGGCCCTTGTGCCTACGTATTTTCACTTGAAAAGAAGTGAAGAATCAGAGCATCCTTAGTTCATGGGACTACAGGAAAAAGAGGGAAATGTGGAATTTTGGGGAAAAGTGCTCGCCAACATCATCGCAATCTTGTGCCTACGTATTCTCGTTAACAGACGAGAAATCAGAGCGTCCGTAATTCGGACGACTATGGAAAAGGTCTCAATCGCACTGGGGCGAGAGAAAGGGTTAGTTAGTTGATAGTGTGCTCGTCAAGGATAGAGATCCTCGTGTCTACGTATCTTACATTCATAAGAGAATGAAGAATCAGAGCAGTCGTAGTTTGGCCTACGGTTGCCGGTTTGACTTTAACAAAAGATACTTAGTCACATTCGACAGAAAATATTGCTTCGTCCGTAACCTACTTAAGTCGATATAAGTGGCGTGTTCCCCATAAAGGTTGATATATGGAAGTCCATTCAAAGTGGTGCAAGCGTCCTCTCCTCCCTAGTTTAGATAAAGCAATATTTTCTGTCGAATATGACTAAGTATCTTTTGTTAAAGTCAAACCGGCAACCGTAGGCTGAACTACGGCTGCTCTGATTCTTTATTCTCTTCTGAATGTAAGATACGTAGGTACGAGGATCTCTATCCTTGACGAGCACACTAACAACTAACTAACCCTTTCTCTCGCCCCAGTGCGATTGAGACCTTTTCCGTAGCCGTCCGAACTACGGACGCTCTGATTTCTCGTCTGCTAACGAGAATACGTAGGCACAAGATTGCGATGATATTGGCGATCACTTTTCCCCAAAATTCCACATTTCCCTCTTTTTCCCGTAGTCCCATGAACTAAGGATGCTCTGATTCTTCACTTCTTTTCAAGTGAAAATATGTAGGCACAAGGACCATAATCCTTGGCGAGCACTCTTATCTAAAACCACCCCTTTCTCCTTAGCAGTTTAAACTCTTTTACATTACCTTTTTTTTATATATTACCTTTTATCTTGGAAGAACACAAACAAACTAGGCTAACATTTCTTACGAATCGAATCAAGAGGTTCCTGTTGAGTACAACGGACGTGAGGGGTGTTAATACCTTCCCCTCGCGTAATTGACTCCCGAACCTAGAACTTGGTTGCGATGACCATGTTCTTTCCCTAAAGGTTTTATTGATATTTTCCTATTCCATTATGGAATGAATAAAGTTTGATGGCGACTCTGTGTTTTCCGCGACCATTCGCGAAGGATCGTGCTTTTTTTAGGTACGACACCACGGTGGCACAAATCGACCTTGAACTAGAATAGATGGATGTGAAGACTATGTTCTTGTATGGTGATCTAGATGAAACAATCTTGATGAGGCAACCTGAAGGGTATATTGAAAGGGGGGAGGAAGATTATGTGTGCAAGCTGAAGAGATCTTTATATGGAATGAAACAATCTCCTCGACGGTGGAATAGGATATTCACAAGTTCATGACATGCATAAGTTTCATTAGAAGTCAGTTCGACCATTGTGTTTAATTCAGATTTTGACCTGGTAATTCATTTGTTATTTTGTTGCTTTATGTGGATGATATTCTAATAGCAAGAAATAATATTGAAGATGTAATTAGGGTGAAAGATGAACTCAATAAGGAGTTCGACATGAAGGATCTAGGAGTTGCGTCCAGGATTCTTGGGATTGACATCCGAAGAGATAGAAAGCAGACGAAATTATGCTTATCTCAAGAGGCATACCTACGAAAGATTCTTGAAAAGTTTAGTATGCTGAATTCAAAGCCTATTGTGACTTTGAAAAACCCTCAATTCAAGCTAAGTATAGATTAATATCCCATTACTGATGTCGAAAGAGCTTATATGAATAACATTCTATATGCTAATATAGTGGGTTCTTTGATGTATGATATGGTTTGTACTAGACCTGACATAGCATATGCAGTAACTCTTGTAAGCAAGTACATGGCGAACCCTGGAAAGGCTCACTGGCAAGCATTGAAGTAGATTCTAAGGTACATAAATGGGTCTCTGGACAGAGTCCTAATTTATGGTGGAGCCTTGAGTAAAGATAATAAAGCAGCAATCGAAGGATATGTCGACTCTAATTATGCATGTTATATGGATTCCAGAAAATCTATTTTTGGATATGTGTTCACTATGTTTGGCACATCAATTAGTTAGAAAGCAACACTTCAGAAGGTTGTTGCCTTATCAACCATTAAAGCATAATATATCTCCCTAACTGAAGTTGTGAAGGAAGCATTGTGCCTTGAAGGTTTTGTAAAGGAGCTGCAACTTTAAGGTCAATTTATCACTGTTAAATGTGATAGTCAAAGTGCAACGCACCTGTCGAAGAATTCAGCCTATCACGAGCGAACCAAGCACATTAATGTGATGTTGTATTTCGTCAGAGGGGTAATTGAACATGGAGAAGTTCAAGTGCTAAAGGTTTCAATATATCATAATGCTGCAAATATGATCACCAAGACATTGCCCAGTTGCAAGTTTTTCCACTGTATGCAATTGATAATGTTGCGTGAAGAAAACTAGTGTGTTTCTTGAGGTTACAGAGTTTGTTTCAAGGTGGAGATTTGTGAGATATTTGATCAAAATCTAGTATTGTTGATAGAGGTTTAGCATGCCATCGAAGTCTCCTCACACGCTGTTGTCGAAGATCTATATGTTGTAGTCGAAATGTGCTCTAGTATGTAGTTGTCGAATTGGGTCTGTTTGCTATGTCCAATTGCTTAAGTTAGCTTGTACCCTAAGTTAGCTTGTAAGGGTAATGATTAAAAAACCCATTAGTTTAGTATGTTAGGTTTTATTATAAATAACATACTAGTCTTTCATCTTAAGTGTGGCAAATCCTAATTAGGGTGAGAGAGTTATTTGTTATTCTTGAGTACTTGTAATCTGATTTAAAGAGAAAGTAAAGAATAACAATTATAACCAATCCTTGTTGTTCTTCTTGTTTTTCCGTTAACCCTAACCCTTGTGTGTTTCTTGATCATAAAGAAACAATTTATACTTTGTTTCAAGACATTGTTTTTCACAACAAAGGGGATTTGTTTGTGGCAACTCATAAAGTTTTTATATGATTTGTATATTGAGATTTGGAGATATTAGAAAATATTTGGGTAAAAGTTGGGTTTTGTTTGTGGCAACTCATAAAGTTTTTTCTTGTAGCTCATTTTTAATCTTTTGTAACAACTTTTAGAAGTATAATGAAATAAATAGCTACTATATCTCCCAGAATTGATTGTTTGATCGAATTATGTAAACAAATGACCGCGCTCTTGTCTTTTATCTTCTTTTAACTTGTTGTGGTTTTGCTTTCACTTTGACATATTACTTATTGTTTTAGACCATTTTTTTTTGTCTCCACACATCAAATTATTTTGTGTTTGAACTCTTAGTAATTTTTTTAAATTACTTTAAGCTATTCTATATATATATATATATATATATATATATATATATATATATATATATATATATATATATATATATATATATATATATATATATATATATATATATATATATATATATATATATATATATATATATATATATATATATATATATATATATATATATATATATATATATATATATATATATATATATATATATATATATATATATATATATATATATATATATATATATATATATATATATATATATATATATATATATATATGTCTTGCTTTTTCTCATAATTTGTATAGTAAGAGGCAAATGAAGCATTTAAGAATGTCACGTTGTAAGTAAAACCTTTATGCTCCACTTAAATACTTGCTTCTAGAGCTATCTAGGTTAACATATGCCATATTCTTCAAGGCATGTAGTAGTTGGTAACTATTTTAGGAGTCAAATGGTCCAAATACTTGTTGTACGCATGTAGTTGGCTATCAAACATGGACCAGTTAAATGCTACATACTTTAATGTGTACTAGTATTGATTGTTGATAATGTAAACCGTTATTCTTTATGTGTGTAAATGTCGATGTTTCTATTTTGCGTGTAAGTGCTTGATTCTGTTTTGCAATATGGTTTGCTTCATTTGATGGCAAGCCATACTAAGATTTATACCACATTAAAGTTCAACACAAGTGGTTAATTGTTTGATAAAATAGTGAGTAGCTCAAAATGAATCGATGTTTTTTTTATAAGTTTCTATCATGATTTTTATCAACGGCGTGAAAATTTTATCACAGTAAACCTTATTGTTCATTTACGAGGAAATGAAGCTTGTTCCAAAGGAAAAGTTAAAATCTAATGTGCAAGGTGTGCCAACAAATTTTGTTGATCACTCCCACTGTGTTGTTTAATAACTATATATTCTAGGAAAATCTTTTAATTCTAGAAAAAACAAGTGCTGCTTAAAGATGTCTTAAGTAAGCACTTATCAATAAATGCCCTGCCTAAAATATATATAAGACAACACTTATTAATATAAAGTAGTGTCTAAAGATTATTTGAGTCAAATCGTTGTGTAAAACATGTATAAGACAATGCTTATTAACAAACTGTGTTGCTTAATGATAATTTATGTCAATGCTTCTAACATAAAACGGTACTAATGATGCATTGCCATTACTTTTACCATAAAGCTTTGCATAAAGAGAACTTACACAACACTTTTAATAGAAAGTGATGCATAAAGTGCACTTAAACCAACACTTTAAAATGTTGTCTAAGGTAAAAAAAAAAACGTTGCCTAAGGTCTTCGTTTGCATAGTGGGGTGAGTCCCTCGAATAGAGTTTGGGTCAAGTACCTCAAGCAAAACTTGGGGAGATTCCCTCAAGCATAACTAACACTGGCATATGCAACATTAACTACTTCTAATGATGAGGTTACCTTGGGAAGATAAATTGATTTAGGATTCTGCACGTGTCAACGACGTGGAGAGGTCTCATAGAGACTGTTGGCAATGCCTAGTGAGAGTTTATCATTGCCTACTTGACCTGCCTTCTAACTTTATAATCCTAACTTCTGACTTTATAAAAGGAGAACTTCATCTCATTTTCAAAACATGCTACCACATTCTTCTTTCTCAGAGCATGTTATTCATCTTCTTCAAACTCAAAGTTCTTATTTTTACTCGCTTACAGGTATTGTACCTTCACCCTTTCTTCACCTTTTTCATTTTCATTAAGGCGATTATGAGGAATTTAGACGAGAATGAAAATGTGATATAACCTTCTAAAGGTAGAAAATGGACAGGGTTATATTTACATTGCATGAATAATGTTGAGCGAGTGGATGGGACAATCAAATATAGGCTTTTAGAAATGGGGATGTTTGGGAGTTATAATAGCACATTTGGTTCTAACAGCGATGTTGAATTTTTCTTCTCATTCTTTTCCAAGAAATCCTGAGCAGTCAATGATGGAAAGGAATCTCAAGTATACAATCATCGAGGACTTTGAGACCCACCATATCTCCACGAAAATAGTAACCTCTTTTTGGAGGCACATCAACCTTTTTGGCATGGGAGATGGGGGCAACGTCATTCTGGAGCCCTTATCTGAAGAGGAATTGCTCATCATGATTGCCCCGCCCGACTCACTCAACCCTTATTCTACTTGCATTTTTTAGTTGTCCAAGACTTAGAGGTCTTAATTTCTTTTACCTTATTTGAATTAGAGGTTCTTCCATGTGACTATAAATGTTGTTCCCTCTCAATTTTTGTTAAATTGTTGGGTCTTTATTAAGGCCTTTAAAATCATATGCCAATGACTGGATGCCAACCCTATGATATGGATTTTTTTCTCCTTCTATGATAATAAGACCGGGTTGAAAGGAGGTTGAGTGACCCTAGGCGCATTGGCGAAAAGGACCTTGTTTAAGCCTTATTCCAACCATTACAAAAACTTAAAGGTCAAGTTTGTGAGAGTGATGGGGCGAGATGTCCCCTCCACGATTACAACTGAAGAGGATGTCACTTAGTGTTTCCCTCTATGCTAGACTAAGGACTCAATGTCCATTACTGGCTTCGATTATGAATATCCCATCATCATAGAGAGGGAAGTATCTATCTTTCTGAACGAGTTCTCCATCACGAGCTTCTAGAAATGGCGGAGCTCGACCATGGGAATGATATCAAGATTGATGAGGGATGACAATCATCATTACGTGATTTTTACGAGAAAATTCAGATGAAATCAGAAGATTAACGAGCAAAACCCATGTCAAAGTGTGAAGAATTAAGAAAAAATCTATAACAAGGAAGAAATAAAGACTTGGTGAAAGTATTCAAGAAAATGTGAAGAAAATAAATCTTTGACCTCTGGAATGCTCGCACACATGATGTTAAAATTGTGGGCACAATGATGTCACATCACGAAGCGATAAAGAAGTATTATGGTGCGATAACGTGCTTTTAGTGACACGCATTAATTGTTATTTAAATGCATTTTACTAACTTTTGGAAAGGTTCTGAAACCAAAAGATAAAGTGGCGAATATTAATATTCAAGAGGAGAACTGAGAGCATTATAGTCCTTGGAGAGCTGTTTTCCATAAATTTTGATAATGAAGACTTATCAACTCATGGTATTTATTTATTTATCAATGAGTAGCTAAGTTTCTCTAGATTAAGTCTTTTTTTTAAGATGAACCTTATTATTACTCTGTTGGATCATATGTCTATTTAAGATTTATTGAACACATTTATTGTTATTATCTTATTTAATTTTTCTTGAGTTTAATGCTTTTTGTTCATTGATGAGCAAACAAATCGATATTATAGACGTAGAGATTTCTGACCTTAGTTTACAAATCTGAGATAAGGCAATTATTCAACTTAGTAATTAACTAGGAATATGTAATTATAAGTTGTTGCTTTTGAACTACGCACATAGAACACCTAATTTAACTCTGAATTGGCCTAAGGAATTATGAAATTATTGTGTAAATTAGTGAGTTCTACTCCAAGGAATTTGATGCAATGGTCTTGTTAGTTCACAATAAGATAATCATTTGATTGCAATTCAATAAGTACATGGTTCATCAACAAGTATAATAAGGGGATTCAATATAAAAGACCTAATCGCTTTTCTCATCTTGAATTTTATTCTCTTAGTTTTCTCGTTCTTGTTTTATAACCTAATAAAATAAAATAAAAACCTAGTTGTTATTATTTTAATTCACACATAGTTATTAGTAAAATAAAAATCCCATTGGAGACGATCTGTTTAATTATTACTTCGACACTATCGGTACACTTGCTGAAAGATCATCTAGTATTTAGTGTCGTTGTCGCGGATTGTTGATTTCAACAAGGCAATTTAATGCGACGCTTTTAGCTTTAAATTTTTGCAGTTTATTTTTAGTTTTTGATTTTGCAATTTAATTTTTAATTTAATTTTTAATTTTTATTTATATTTTTATTCTATTCTGTTTGGTGTGGTGCTACTAAAGTATTTCTTGTTTGTTTATGCGAGGTACTGATTCGACACTGATACTAATTGACTCTAAAATTGAAAGAACAATGCACGCAATTCATATAGCAAAACAAGAAGCACTGCAAGTTACTGAGGAAGTAAAAGAAGAGAAAGTAGATATGGTTGTTCCATCACAACAAATGTTAGGGAACTATTGCAGGAGGATCGATACAAGACAAACATCCTTAGAATTCCAACAGGCTAATATGGCAACCTTTGAAATTAAGAAATATTTACTTTAATGTTTGAAGGAGAAACCATTCTACAGTAAACCAATCAGAGATCCTTGTGAGAATATCGTGAAATTCTACGAGACATGCCCAATGTGCAAACCGTCTGATGACATTAGTGACGATCGGGTAAAATTACGTTTATTTGGTTTTTCCTTGATTGGTTGCAATGAATCCCAAATGGTACTATTAAGACTTGGAAATAATTAGAGGACATGTTTATAGAGTGGTATTACTTAAACACTCGATTCGTGGAAAGAAAAGCTGCAATTACTAGTTTTTAGCAGGAAGATGCTGAATCGTTCTTTGATACATTGGAAAGATTCAAGTTGTTACTCCACAAGTGCCCAAATCATAATATGATTGCAATGGAGAAATTGTCACATTTCATTGGTGGATTAAAGGTTCAAACAAGAATACTTCTCGATGCCTCAGCTGGAGGTACCTTGAAGGCAAAGACAAATGAATAGTTCAAACTTGAAAACATTAATCGAGAATATGTATCAAAATGAGTATTGCTCAAGTGAATGATTGGTGAAATCAAAAGGTATTCATGTAGTTGACTCTCATACATCATTATTAGCTCAAATGGAGGAATTATCTAAACAGTAAGCCACAATTGTTATGGGGAAAACATGCAAATGGTAATTTTATGATAGAGGTTAAGAGTGCGAAAGTTCAATATGCTAATTTTTAGAAGAATAATTTGTATTTCAACACCTACAATCCAGGTTTGAAAGATCACCCAAACTTTAAGTGAAGCAAAAATCAAACTTTGAATGCTAACCAAGGTGTTCAACGAACTCTTTAAGCACACCCATGCAAACAATCACCTCTTGAAGAGACATTGTAAAATTTCATGAAGGCTACTCAAGAAAGCTTTGAGCAAGTAAATAAGTCTCAAGATAACATGGTTAAGACTCAACCAGTGATGGCATAAAATCAGATCCTAGTGAACAAGAACACTGAAGCATCCATTAAGAACTTAGATATGCAAATTGGTCAATTTTCTCGCCAAATGGCAGCCCAAGCTAGTTCAAATGGGGGATTTATAGGTAATACTGTAGATAACCCAAAAAATGAAACGTGCAAATCCATCAAGTTAAGAAATAGAGTAGTGTCTTCAGAACCAACAGTTGGTGCAGAAAAGAAAGAATTGAGTCACATTTAGCAAGAGAGTGGTAAGGAAGTGGTAGTTGAGAAGAAGGTTGAGAAACATTTTAAAGGAAAAAGGGAGAATAATAATAATGATAGAGGATACACTCTTGATCAATTCGTTGATAAAAATTCACCCTTCAGAATGACCAAGAAATAGATCTTGAATGAACCCAACCCTGAACCACACGATTACATTAAACCATCTTACCCGATTCTAAAGGAGATACCTAAAATGGAGAAGGAAGTGAGTCGATTTAAAAATTTTATGGAGATGTTAAACAAGATACAAGTCAATATTCCATTTTGTGAAGTCCTCGAACAAATGTATTTTTATGCTAAGTTCATGAAAGAGATCTTATCAGGAAAGAGAAATTTGAAGCATGATGAAAACATCGCTTTAGCGAAAGAGTACAACTGAATCATCTAGAGGAAGCTTCCACCAAAAATCACTGATTCAGGTAGGTTTACTATTCCTTTTTCCATTGGTTCACTAACTATTGGTTATGCCTTATGTGGTTTAGGAGCTAATATTAAGCTAATTTCGTTATCCATGATGAGAAAGCTAAAACGTGGTGAACCAAAGCCAACGCATATGACCTTAACACTACCTGATCACTCAATTACATATCCATATGGAGTTCTTGAATATGTCCTTGTTAGGGTTGGTGGGCTATTTTTTCCAGCTGATTTTGTAATTCTTGAAATGCTTGAAGATTCCAAAATACCATTACTATTAGGAAGACCTTTTTTAGCAATATGTAAATCTCTCATTGATGTAGCATTGAGAGAATTGATACTAATATTTAACGAGGAGAAAGTTGTCTTCAATGTGTTTGAAGCAATAAAGCACCATAAGGAAAATCCTCAGTGTTACCAAGTAAACATGATGAAAGAAAAACTGAAAAATCCAGATGAAAAGAAAATGGTAAAGAAAGGATTTCAGGTAGGACAACAGGTAGTTTTAAGTCTCATTGTGAAGTTTTTCTAAGTAAATTAAACTTTAGAAGTTTTGGTCCTTTTATTGTGAATAATTTTTTTACAAGTGGCGCAATACAATTAACTGATCTAGAAGATGCGCACACCTTTGTTGTGAAAGGAAATAAATTGAGGACCTATGGAGGAAGTAAAAATGCATCAAAGAAGGTTCATTTGATGCTCGCATATCCTTAGACAAAAGAGTCAAGCTAGTGACCTTAAACAAGTGCTTAATGAGAGGCAACCCATCAGAGTTTGAATTTCCCCTTTTTCAGTTTTACTAATGTTTTTTTACTAAGATCCAAAGAAGAATACTAGCCAAAACTTAAGAAAGCTCTTCCCTTTATACTTTTATTTTCTTGAAATTAATAAAATTGTTTGCTTCTATTTTTTTTCCAGTTTTAATTTGCTACGTTATCAGTACCGATGTGAAAAAAGAAAAGAAAAATTCACCAGAAAAATAATGAACAAAAGAGATCAACATTGAAGTTTCCGTGCAGATTGAATGTTAATGAAGAAATGGGAAACATACTACTTGTACTAATCTCTAAATACCTTATCTAGTAAGGTTTGAGCCAAATATTTCCACTGTTTACTTTTCCTTCTTATGAGAGTATTCGTACATTAGTCATTTTCTAGAATTTGTATTATTTCTAATTTGAGTCTATTGATCTGATAAATGCACACTGGGGCAGTTGGTAGTGAAAACTTTGAGCCTTTTAAGCTACCCTATTTCAATATGATAATATTCTTTGTTTAACCACTTTGAGCCTAAAACATTCTTTTGGTGACATAACCCTTATTATATAGCCATTTGACTTGAAAGATAAATTATTTCCACCCGCTTTGGAGTTATTTATAAGTAATTATTTTACTTGTCTGATGCAAAAGAATAAGTTTGAGGTTGCTCTTGAAAATTAGAAATAAATAAGTTTGGGATTGGGATATAAGAGAAATTGGTCAAAAAGAAAAAAAATTATGAAAAAGACCAACAATATGCATTCTCTTGTACCGAGTGAATAAGAAAAAAAAATGATATGAAAGGAAGCAGATAACATTAGGACAACTAGGTACTTAATTCTAAAGGTTTAAACCTACTATCCTAAATTAATCTATCTGGAGATAAGCCACATTAAAACCTTAAAAAGACCTAAAAAGTGTGTGTTTAAATATGATTTTGATTGATTCGATTATAAACTTTACAAGTTCATTGTTAAATTCTTTTGTATGTTGATTGAGTGATTACCTTGTCAAATTGAGTTCATATATGTGAGATGATAGACATGTTGATTACTTGTATATTCTAAAGAACTTTTTCGAATTGATTGGATTGAAGCAGGGAGCCGAAACGTTGATAAGAAAAATAAAGGATGACATTCATTAGTAAGGGTAAGCATTTTAATTATAATGAAATGTTTAGTGTGCAGATAGGTTACTTGAGGACAAGCAATATATTAAGTTTGGGTTGTGATGGCAGTCGTCATTACGTGATTTTTACAAGAAAATTCAGATGAAATCGAAAGATTAACGAGCAAAAGTCACGACAATGTGTGAAGAATATAGCAAAAATTTATCACAAGGAAGAAATAAATACTTAGTGAAAATATTGAAGAAAAAATGAAGAAAACAAAGTCTTGGCCTCTGGAGTTCTTGTGTGCGCCATAATACTTCTCCGTCACGCCGCAATGTAATATCAATGAGTATCTGTGTAAGTTTGTTATTGTAGATGTTTCTAGTTTAGGGTTCTTTTACATTCCCCATTTACTTAGTTCTTTTTCTGTTTGTTCCTAAAATAAATACCATCCATTTCAGTTCTTAAGAGAAATTCTTGCTTGGCCAAGAAGAAACCTGAGCATAATGAAAAATGGATCGAAAGTCCAAATGCTATCTGGGGGCCTCATCCCTAAAGGAAACAAAAGGGGTGCTAAAGGAAACACCATTGTTTATACTTGTCCCCTCAAAACCATGAAGCTAGAGAGGTTTGAAGGGAATTCTTCTTCGAATTCTAGTTAAAAGGACAAGGTCACGACCAACCTTGAAGATGAGGAGGAAGAGGGCGAGCACCGTGCAGGGTCGCCCATCTGGGTTAAGATGCTCAAAAACTTTATGTCATCATTGTGGAACGAGAAGCTTGATATGCAGAAATACACTAGCGCTTCAATCCCCTTTCACGAAGACTTTTCTGATGACTTCAATGATGTTAGTTGGATATGAACTAAGAGTTTGTCCAATATGGTGGAAAACCACCCGCTGAGGAGCCTGATGATGACGTGAATGCTCTTTGAGGCTCATTCCCAGACTGGAAGGTTTGTGGATGATATAAAAGCTTATTTGACCACCACAAAGGGGGCATTGACTCAAAAGTAGAAGTCAGTAAGAAATCTGACTAAGGAGTGCGATGGGATGAAGCATTCTGAGGTGAAACTCAAAGAATCCCTAAATAAGGCAGGTGAGGCGCCGTTGTGCTTTGAAGAGTTCTAATAAGAGCGGCGTGGTTGGAACACCCTTCTTTTATTCACACCAATATTAAAAAACCTTGATGTAAGTCTAGCTCATTAGATGCACTTGTGAAGGGGAGATTAATAAATGATTAAACATGTCGACCTCAAAAACATTGAAAGGAAGGCGAAATCCTATTAAAAAGAATAAACATTCATGAAGAGGAACAACACACATGTTATATTTGCTTCAAATTATATTGTCTTCTTAAGGGAGAATCACCTCCATCTTCAGAAGACCCCATTGACGTGAAGGCATGGTCTATGTCACCATAATAAACAAAAGTAAATGCAACATCCAACGTTTCTTGAGCCACCACACAAATGAATTATCCTCGATGGCCTTCTGAGCTTCAGGTTAGATGTCCTCATTTATAAGAAATCATGTTAACACATGAAAAAAGTAAATACAAGTGGCAAGCTCAGGGTTAGGTCTAATGTTCCTACTAAAATGTGCGCATAATAATCCATTGAACCAACGACAATTCTGTCCATCAAACCCCATGACTTTTTTCCCTCATAAATCCTAATAAAGATGTCAAGATTGAAAGAAGGGAAGATTTGGGCATTACCTTAAAAGTAGAAAATTTGAGAGCTCATGCATTGAAAAACATAACACAAACTAGTAGAGGATGAAAACCTATGCAAGAAAGTTAGAAATAATAAAAGAAATCATATACGAAGAAGAAGAAGAAGAGTTACTTAATCCCATAAGTGGAGAAAAAGGGAAGATTGGTAGTCTAGGAAACTTTTATATGCATTTCAACAATCGTGAATAGTGCAATCTATCACATTAGAAGGTGTGAGTCACACCACCAACAATCAATATTTCACTGAGATTTTTTCATACTACTCGAGTATTCTAGGATAGAAAAGACATCATTACCGTCAAACATAGGAACACATATCAGAGCCTCCTAGTGAAACGTCGTTGATCAAGAGACATGTATTTAATGCATCTATTTTAAATGCTAATAAGTGTTCCATTGAGGCTATTCACCTACTTCTGTCAACATCCGACCTAAAAATATACAAGACTAAACCATCACTCTACAAAATAAGATTAAGGGCCTAGAGCAACTGTTTTGGCCATTCACGAAGCCCGTAGCAAAAAGGCCCAATAATGAAACTTCAACAGAGAAGTGCACGAAACAGAAAAACCTTTGCTTGACTAAAAGCAGACAATACATGTTATGAACTGTGAACATGGGAGAAGGAGGTTATGTAGTAAAGAAAAGATACTCACTAACTTTAGCAATATTCTTTTTGTCTCCTTTTCCTTCATCAGCCAAGGAATACATATATAGCCAACTTGTGAGTGGCATAACAAACTTGTGAGTGGTATAACAAACTTATGACGTAATAAAACCTATCAGCCTGTGACTAAGCAAAACAGACTCAATACAAAAGGACAGCATATTCCCTAAGACTTCTAGAAGCTTACTCACTTATTCCTACCCCCCTTCTTAAGAGAAGGAATCACAAAGTCTTGGAAATGTCTGGGCCTGACATTGTTTCTTTTGGGCCTGAGTTTGACTTGAAATCCATGATCCTCATCATTGCTAATAAGCTCATGTTCCTCATTCATAACATCCCTTGGTTCATCGAGACAAACCTTGTCCTCAAGGTTAAATTACGGATAAGTATCACGAATGTCTTGATAATATTCCCAAGTAGCATCTTCGGGAAATAGGCCCTCCCACTGAATTAAAACTCTGGCTGGCTCTCCATTGTCTAATTCCCAATCCAGCACCGTAAGAGGATAAATCTTAGGCAAGTTCCCCACAGTTTCCAAAGACAAATCTAAGGCTGGAATCTAATCGTCAAAACAAGGTTTAAGTTGAGACACATGGAATACGGGATGTATGCGACTGGAAGGAGGAAGTTCCAATCGAAAAGCTATGTCACCAACCGCGCTCACCAGTTTGAAAGGTTCGTAGTATCGCTTTGCTAGCTTGTGAATGCGTCTGCCTGCCACTGAGTTTTGACGATAAGGCCTGAGCTTCACGAAGACTTTATCCCCCACCTGGAATTTGTGTGGTATGCGCTTCTGATCATCCTACTCCTTCATGGTTTCTTGCGCCTTTAATAATTTCTTTTTCAAGAGCTGCAATACCTCTGTCCGCTCTATTTGGAGTGTCATGCACAAAACAACGCAAATACTGTTGCAAAACCTTATTAACAATCTTTGTTTGACCGCCGCTTTGGGGATGATAGGCTGAGGACATCCGTAGCTTAGTACCACTCAAACAGAACAGTTCTTGCCAAAAATGACTTAGAAAAATCGGATCTCTGTCCGAAACGATACTTCTAGGTATTCCGTGCAGCTTGCATATCATACGAGCGAACAAATCCGCTACCTTTACTGCAGTGAACTGTGTAGGTAACATTCCAAAGTATGCTGCCTTAGACAGACGATCTACCACCACCAGAATAACTGTGTTTGTTTGGAAAGAAGGGAGCCCAACCACGAAATCCAAAGAAATGTCTTCCCACACTCGATGCAGGATTGGTAATGGGTGTAACAACCCGTAAGGGGAATGATTCGCTGGTTTGGTTTGTTGACACACCGCACAAGCTTTGACAAATGTCGCTACATCTTTACGCATACCATACCAAAAAACATTCTCTTGAAGATGGCCAAAAGTGCGATGCACTCCACTATGTCCTCCTAGGGGTGAAACATGAAACTCCTCCAACAACATGTGCTTCAGGGAGGAAGTGGCTGGTACAAAAAATCTCCCTTTGAAGAAGGCTAGTCCATCCTTGATCTGAAAATGAGGGAAGGTCTCAGGATGATTTTGAACATTTTGAATCCACTGTTGGAATTCATCATCAACACTCAGCTGTGCCTTGAATTTCTCAAGGAAATCCAAATGTGGAACTGTGATCACTAAACAATGCACACGAGATAAGGCATCAGCTACCCGATTTTGTGCCCCGGGTTTGTAAATAATCTCATAGAAGTAGCCTAGCAGCTTGGCTAGATAGAATTGTTGTTCTGGGGTCTGTATCACTTGAGTCATCAGTTCCCGTAAGCTTCTTTGATCTGTATGTATCGTGAATGTAGTACCCAAGAGATATGTCCTCCACTTTTTGACTGCAGACGTAATAGCATAGAGTTCCCTAACATAAGTAGATGCCTGGAGTAGTCGAGGGCAAAATTGTTTACTATAATAGCAGATGGGGTGACCCTGCTAAATTAATACCGCACCCATTCCACTCCCGGAGGCATCTGTTTCGAGTATAAAGCGTTCCTCAATGTTAGGTAAACTCAATACCGGTGCGGTACTCATAGACTCCTTCAGCTTTTCAAATGCCACCTGAGGTGATTCAGTCCAAACAAAAGCGTCTCGTTTTAATAAAGTTGTGAGTGGAGCAGCTATAGTTGCATAATGTTTGACGAACTTCCGGTAAAAACCAGTCAGCCCAAGGAACCCTCTCAATTGCTTAACGTTGCGAGGTTTTGGCCAATCAATCATTGCAGCAATCTTTGAAGGATCAGGTCCTACCCCCTCAGCCAACACCACATGTCCAAGGTATTCAATTGAATTCTGAGCAATTACACACTTAGATCGCTTCAGGCAGAAACTGTTGTCAAGCAGGCATTGAAAAACAATCTCCAAATGTTGCAAGTGAGCATCCCAAGTGCGGCTATATATCAGGATGTCATCAAAGAAGACAATAACAAAGCGGCGCAGGAAAGGTTCAAAAATCAAGTTCATAGTAGCCTGGAATGTAGATGGTGCATTGCAGAGACCAAAGGGCATTACCAGAAATTCATAGTGGCCTTGATGGGTGCGAAACGTCGTTTTATGGATATCCCCCTAAGCCATCAGTATCTGATGGTATCCAGAACGTAAGTCCAACTTTGAGAACCACTGAGTGCCATAAAGCTCGTCCAATAGCTCATCGATGGCAGGAATGGGAAATCGGTCTTTTGACCTTAGAATGCCGTCTCTTTTTGCGTATTTTTCTATTATTTGACTTTATTTTAATATTTATGTTTTTGCGACTATTATTAATAATATTATATTTATTTCTATCATATTTATTATTATTATGTTATCTATTTTATTACTAACATTACTTTCACTCTTGAGCTATTATTGGACCATTACACCGAAGATATCTTTGGATGCGCTTTCCGATTACATCTCGATCAGGATTTGGTATCTTATAAGTCAAGGTTGTTAATTATCTCTCTATCAAAATCATCAATTGAAAGCAAAGAAGAATTTGGATTTAAGGCATGAAGACCGTTCATTTGGGCTCGGCATCTGCAATTTAATCAAGTGGTGCTCGAGACCCCGGTTTTCCGTTATTTTGGTTCTTACTCTTTGTAGATCCAACTTGGATATCAATGTGTTTACAAACCCACGGGAGACAGAAAACATTTGGAGATAAAGGTGGCAGGATTCACAATCCAAAATATTAATGAACAAAACAAGACAACTCTGCTGCTATTAAGTAGAACATGTTATGGGATTGATAAAATCTACAACAATGCTTCGGGTTCCAGCTCTATCAAAATACCAGTGGGATTTAAATAGATCAATTAACAGCTCATTCCAAGTTCAAATTACAAACAAGTTCAGGAATTACAAAACAAGTTCAGGATAATTACAAAACAAGTTCACGGTCATCACGAGACAAATTCATGATTATTAAGACTCCAAATGTACCAATTACTACAACAGTAAAAGTGCTATGCCACAACAGAAGTTCAACCCGCCTCGACCGTAAATTTCACCGGTTCTTGAAGGTGTCGTTAAATAGATGGAATGCAGAATTTCATCTCTGATATCATTGTACAGCTTCCCAACGATCAACCCTAGGGTGGAAATCTTCTAAAAAAGTCAAACCAAGTAATACTTTGCAATTGAGTGATTGTCTTGGAGCTGAGGCACTTCTCAAACTATTGAAGAATTATTCAAGAAGTTATGAGATCAAGAAGTCAATCACTGTTGGTTTGGTTGGACTGCCCAATGTTGGTAAGAGTAGTCTTATTAACAGTTTAAAGAGATGCCATGTTGTCAATGTCGGTGCCACTCCTGGGTTAACAAGGTCAATGCAAGAGGTTCATTTGGACAAAATGTTAAGCTGTTGGATTGCCCTGGTGTTGTTATGCTGAAGTCTCAAGGAAATAGTGCTACTATTGCGTTAAAAAAATTGTAAGAGAATCGAAAAGTTAGAGGATCCAATTGGCCCAGTGAAAGAAATTCTCAAGCTCTGTCCTGCCAGGGTGCTGGTAGCTCTTTACAGAATTCCAACTTTGGATTCAGTTGATGAGTTCCTACAATTGTGGCTACTGTTATAGGCAAGCTCAAGAAGGATGGAATAGTTGACATTGAATCTGCTGCAAGAATCGTTCTCCATGATTGGAATGAAGGTAAAATACCATATTATACCATGCCCCCAGTTAGTGAACCAGAACCTTTTGAAGCACTAGTTCCTTTACCAGAACCACTTTGTAAGGTTTGCCCTTTTGCTCGCACAACCCGAGTCAATTTCTTCACAGTGGCAGAAACTGCAATAGCACTAATGAGAGCTTGAAATCTCTATTTGAACAAAGGAGCCACCGTAGAGGTACAGAATATTAAGAAGCTCCGTTGGTTAAATGCATCTTATTCTCCAATTGTCAAACAACTCCAAAATCCTTTCACTTAAATAACCTGCAAAAAGGGAAGCAAGATTAACGTATCAACGGGTAGCAAGAGCTTTCTTAAATCATTCAATAAGGATGCTTTTGTTTAAACTAATGTTCAACTTCATTTGGTTCTATATACATTTTCACAGTGGCGTATCTAAAGCTATCACGAGTTAACCAAATTCA
Source organism: Lathyrus sativus (assembly GCA_963859935.3). Taxonomy (NCBI): domain Eukaryota; kingdom Viridiplantae; phylum Streptophyta; class Magnoliopsida; order Fabales; family Fabaceae; genus Lathyrus; species Lathyrus sativus. Next base: position 493,980,448 of record OZ012741.1, read on the forward strand.
TAGCAGTACATGTTTCATAGTAATTCGACCATACCGGCTACAAGCATAACCTTCAATCCTCACTAATAACTCCGTAATGACACCACAACAGCCTCAGCTCTTGAACAACCTGCATCAAGAAGAACAAAACAACACATTTGATCAGTTTTGTGTTCATGTTTCATGCTTAAAAGATGGCAAAACTAGAATAAACACAGGACTAGAGCATGACCAAGAATATACAAACCCTCATGCCAAATACAATCCCAAAGCGTCCTTGTGCTGAAACTGTCACTAGTTGATGATACCGGTTCGGGGAATTTGAAGGTCTTTCAGTGCATACTAAGGATGATTATAAAATTTTGAGGATTACCCAAAGCACCGACTTAAGTTCTTCTCTCTGCTCCGTGCCATAACTACTCACTGTTTTCCTGCACTAATCTGCTTGTCAAGTCAGCAATTAAAGTTTGTTATAGATTCAATCATATGGGCATTTCGGCATACAGAAAGGAATATTACTGAAACTGGTCTGAACCCGTTGCTGGAGATGCTGGAGATACCGGACAGACTTCTTGACAACTGAGAATGAAATGTTTGTTGTCTTAACTGATACTTTTTCATAAGCCTGGGTTCAAATTACATGTCTTGGTGCTTCAACATTTGTTTTGTCTGGTGGAAACTGGTCTGCTAACCGAGCCCCTCTGGGATGTTACTACAACTTCATGTTCATACTCAAATAATGCAGCTTTTGTACGCGAGCACACTATAAAGCTTCTAACTACTTCTTTCCCTAATATATCAACAGCCGAGTCAAAAGGATTTCCAGCTCAGGATAACAAGGCTCTCTATGCTGAGGAGGCTGCAACACAGAGAGAGAGAGGGAACAACGAAGGATGCCTTCTATTTCGGGGTTGATTGCACCAAGTGAGTTGCAAGATGAAATAGCGGACTCATAGCATAGTTAGAATTAGACCTGTAACCAGTCATCTCAAAACTGAAGAAGACGGACCTTTTTTTTTACCACAAACCAAACTTCACGCCTTGAGTAGCTTCCTCCAATTCACAAGCTGCCACTACACGAGCTGAAGGCCACATAGGTTACAAACTTTCAACAAGGACATAGCTATCATGATGGTTTTCGCCGGTAATGCGCCTAAAATCATCATAAGCATCGATACACATAGCAGGTTGAAGCATACATCAGCAATTCATCCTGGGCTGTCCATCTTCTGGCCCAACTCGTTCGTTATCTACACCTGCCAAATCACAAATTCTGAATTAGTAAATCCTTTGAAGAATATACTGTTGGAATATCCAATCCAAATCCAAGACATTGAACCTAGACAGATAAACATTTAACGAAATTGATGCAGTATCAAAGATTGAATTTGTCATTTAACGAGCATTTAACGAGATTGGAGCGAGAAAAGAAAGTTTTCAAATTGGTTTGAACCAAAACAGAAAATACAATCAAGCTTTCAAAACGTTTTAAATCAGGTTTCAAGCAATTAATTCTCAAAAGCCTATATAAGATGAAGAGGAAGAGGAATTCAGGACGGCGAAAAAAACCCTATGTGCGTAAACGGAGATTTTGAGTAAAAGAAACTTATCTCCTCAATTGACGAAATCATCTTCGGTCACCACAAACACCAGTTGACAAAACCATCACCGGCGCCGCGGATCAGACTGACAGAGCCCCAATCTTCACCGCACGAATCCTCGTCGCTCCACCAACCTTCGGTAAATTCTTATTCGTATTGAAATTATTGACCGATTGATGCTTTCAATTCATGTTTCAGGTTCGAGAACGGAAGGCAAAGAATGAAAAGGGATCGAAGAGAGGGTTACGAACAGTGAGAGCGAAGGCGGATTGGGAAACCGGTCGAGAATTAGGGGATTTAGGGTTTCTTTTCGTTTCCTTTGTTTATTTAGTTATTGTAATGCGAATGCAGTATCACCATACACCCACCGTACACCTTCACAAATAACACAGACAATCGTTAATCACCCCCCCTAATCTACCTGTTAATTGTTTTTTTTTTAAAATCAGTATTAACCAACAGTTTTTTTATTAAACATTTACTAATTAATCACCTTTTTTTTAAATAATTAATAATCCTTTTTAATTAGTTCTATTTACCAATTATTTAATCAATTAGTCTTAAAATTCACCATATTTAGTAATTGTTTATCTAATCTCTTTTTATAATCACATTTTTTTATAATCAATTCTATCATTTAATTTAATTATAGTTTCTTAGGTCTAAGTATTTGATTTTATTTAATAAATTGGTTATTCCACTTTTCTATTTAACTAACACAAATTAACCTTTTATCTTAATAAACAACTCTTTTTTATAATAATTTTCATTTTATTTAACCATCAACTTTCAATTGGTCCCACATTTAACTAATTTGTTTTAATAAAATAATTAAAAAAAAACATTTTTATAATAACTTAAGTAAGAGAAAATAATTTTATTTAGTAAAGCCTTTTTTTATATAATTTAAATAACATTTGTTAATAATAAGAACTTTTTTTAATATTAGAAAACTTTCTAAGTAATTTAACTTTCAAATGTGATAATAAACAATTTTACTAAAACGAATCTAATGCAATCTAACACTACCCTTAAAATCAAATCTCACCAATGACATCCCTTTTCAAGCAATCTGCTTAAAATGAATCAACATCGTAAATCCAATTCAATCGTGCACCTTACACATTCACAATTCACTCACCTGCACCTTAGCGCTTTCATGCGTGTGTATGGCTTTACTTTCTGCAATTTACCTTCAGCAATTTACATTATCGCAATTTAATATTATCGCAATTTACCTTTCTCGCATCGCATTCTGTCCAAAGGAAGAATCTGCGCATGATTCCAACATTCGTGCGTATGCGTCATTTGCATCATTTTCCCACATGATCCTTGATCTCATTCAAGTTGATCTTTAGGACAGATCCTACCCATAGGAAGGACTTTGTCTTTTATCTTTACAACATACAAACAAAACAATTCAAAACAATTATTCAAACACATTAGATAAAGATGTTAATCATCTTAAGTGAGATAGAATCTCCACCCTACAACAATACAATCAACATGTAGGGACTTTGCCTTAAGAGAGATAAAGGCGTACTCGTCAAACAATCCGAGTATTTGGGCCCTTTTCTTAAGACGATGCAAAGACTATTTTCCTACAACTTGTGGCGGTTAAATCTCCCTTAAAATGACAAGTCACCTTTTCTCCTAAAATCAATCAATAAACTACCCTAAACCCGTAGGAACTTTGACCACAGTCAAAGAACTCCTCAGACCCTTTAGGAGAACTACAAATACTCTGATTCCACTCCCGTAAGGATATGTAGACATAAGATGCGATATCTTATCGAGTATACTTAGATATAAACCACTAGGTCCTTTAACCATTAAGCAAACACTTAGCAATAAACAAACATAAAACAAGAGGTTCCTGTAGAACACTACAGAAATTTAGGATGCTAGCACCTTCCGTAAGTTTAACCAACCCCCGAACCTATAACTCTCTAGCTTGCATTTGCATTACATTGTGGGAATTTCGATATTTATCCCTTCCTTTGGACAAATCAAAGATCGGTTGCAAAATGAATTAAAGATTCAAACTAATCAATAGTTTGGTATCCGATTTTCACCGCGACAATAGCATGTGTGAGTGTGAGTGGCTGAAACGCCTGGACCTCCCGACAGATTGCCGGGAGACGAAACAGCTGAGATAAAAAGGCGGTGGTAAGCCGGTGATTCTGTTAGCCAACAACTCAAACTGACCTTGATATTCCTTCACAGAGCCAGTTTGGGTGAGTTTGAACAGAGCTCCTTTGGGATCCTCATACTGCGATGGTGCAAATCTCGTCTCCAGCGCGTGAAGAAACGATGACCATGTGAGGATCTGGCCGTTGGAGTGCATCCATTGAAACCACGACAACGCTTCCCCGTCCATGTAAAACGAGGCAATCTGGAGACGTTGTTCGTCGGGTGTCAAATGGTAGTCGAAGAACTGGTTGATCTTGAAGATCCAACCCATGAGGTCAGAGCCATCAAAGCGTGGAATGTCCAACTTGATGGACGTCGCCGGCATGGTGGTCATAGTTGGACCAGACAGATTGAACCCTGGGGGGCCAAGGCGGGTACGAATGCACTGAAACTCATCAGTGATGTGATTCTGAAAGGCTTGTTGATTAAGGATGAGACTGTTGATGGAAGCTGCAAGCTCTTCAATGGAGGGAGGTGAAGACATGATCAATGAGAGCACCAAATTGTTATGAACTGTGAACAGGGGAGAAGGAGGTTATGTAGTAAAGAAAAGATACTCACTAACTTTAGCAATATTCTTTTTGTCTCCTTTTCATTCATCAGCCAAGGAATACATATATAGCCAACTTGTGAGTGGCATAACAAACTTGTGAGTGGCATAACAAACTTATGAGTGGCATAACAAACTTATGACGTAATAAAACCTAGCAGCCTGTGACTAAGCAAAACAGACTCAACACAAAAGGACAGCATATTCCCTAAGACTTCTAGAAGCTTACTCACTTATTCCTACCCCCCTTCTTAAGAGAAGGAATCACAAAGTCTTAGAAATGTCTGAGCCTGACACTGTTTCTTTTGGGCCTGAGTTTGACTTGAAATCCATGATCCTCGTCATTGCTAATAAGCTCATGTTCCTCATTCATAACAATACCACACTTCAACACACCAATCGTTGTCCAGTTTGTTCAAATGACTATTTGCACAACGCGTCACATGACACATGAGTGGTTTCAATCGCTCTTAGTATATAAGAGTAAAACACGTCATTTCAGATATTCAATTTTATTCTCACTCTCACATTAGTTCTCATTCTCTAAGTGGCTTGGACATCAAAACTTACTCCACTGGTGCAAAATCTTATTACACCGTTTCATCGAACATTTTGGTCTCTTAACAAAAAAAAATAAAAAAATAAACAAATTTATTATACGACATTGAATGTTGTTTTAACAAATAAATTTTGTTTTAAAACTAATAGGGTAATGTTAACTTGTGCCCTTGGGGCACATGTTAAGAACTAAATTAAAAAACATTGTTTAGAAAATTGTGTATAAACTTTAATTAAAGTATAAATTAATTTTTAAATCGTTTTTTCCAATACAAATGTACTATAAGTGATTTTCTTAACATGTGCCTCAAAGACACAAGTTAACATTATCCAAATTAATATTATTTTCTATTTTTATTAAACTCTAATCGTGCGGATTTTTAATGTATAAGTAACATATATTTTGATGTCTTTTATTTAATATTGTGTAGACTATCTTTCAACACATTAATAATGCTATTAATTTAATAAAACAAGTGTCTTGACAACTTTGTTATCATTCTTAACGTGTGAGCTAAAATTTTAAAGAGCATTTATTTTAAAACTAAAGGGGAGTACTTTAATAAAGGAAGGAGTATCTTATTTTAATGTGGTCAAAAGGAATAAGATTAGAGATCACAAAGGGGAGAGAGAGAGAGGAGGCCATAGTAGACCTGACCAAATAGTTAACCCGTTCCTTATTGGCTGCTTCCTTTTCCGTTTTCCAAGAAATAAAAAAATTATTTTTAACAAAAAAATAGAAAATTAAAAAGAACCAACCAAACGCCGGCTCTTCCCTTCATCACCACCGCCACGTGTCGGTCAACGACTAGTACCTTTCCCGTCTTTAACCGGCAATTATGTTTATTATCATTAAAATATAATTAAATTAAAATTATAACGAACGAATGAGGCGTGCTATGAAAAGTGATGAGTAGTAACAGGTGATATCAGAGCTCAACAGAGTGCAGTGTCGGAATAAAACCTTCCATCATTTTCTTGTGATTCACCAACTCAACATTCTCTTCTTTTTATTCACTCACCTTCTACTCTCACCTCACGCGCCACTCTCATACCAATTTCTACGCGCCACTCTCAGTTCTTAGGGTTTTTCTCAATTCATCTCTCAACGTGCCTTTCCCCTCACATTCATCATCCTTGCATGCTACACTACAATGTCCGCCACCGTCGATCGTTTCGCTCTTCCATGTCAGTTCCCTCTCTATTCTCTCTTTCCGCTCTCTTTCCATGCTTCATTTTTGCTTTGTGGTATATATATTGTGTTGTTTTGGTTTTCGTAGGTTTTGAGGGATTTTCTGGTAGTGATGAGAAAAGAGAAAGGAGATCTGATTTTGAGAACTCTGAGGATGAGAGAAGGACTAGAATGGGGTCTCTTAAGAAGAAAGCTCTTCACGCTTCTTCTAAGCTTAAGCATTCTCTTAAGAAGAAAGGTGGCAGGACGAAAAGCGATGGCAGAGTTAGTTCTGTTTCTATTGAAGATATTCGTGATGTCGAGGAGCTTCAGGCTGTTGATGCGTTTCGCCAGTCGTTGATCCTCGATGAATTGCTTCCTCAAAAGCATGATGATTATCATATGATGTTAAGGTATGCTTGATCAGTGTTATTAGTGTTGTTTACTTTGATGAAGTTTTAGTAGATGCACTCTTTTAATTGATTTATGTATTCTTTTTGCAGATTTCTTAAAGCGAGGAAGTTTGATATTGAAAAAGCTAAGCATATGTGGGCTGATATGCTACAATGGAGGAAGGATTTTGGTGCTGATACAATCATGGAGGTAAATTATGTAACACAAGATTGACCTTTCAGATGAACGATTGATTAAGTGTTTGGATTGACTTATTTGAATTTATCTAACATCAGTTTTCTGCTGGGTGACTTTATCAAGTTCTCCAAGAGAACTTATAAAACAACTTGGAGTATATATAAAAGCAATTTAAATTTATTTTATTTTTGTTATAAAAATAGCTTATGCAAGCTTATCCATACACGCTTGTAATATAAGCTGCAAAAAAGCTGTTTATCCAACCAGGCCCTAATTGATATTCTTATTCTTACCGTTGTTTCATATGTGTTTGAAATGTCTTGTTTTCATTAGGAATTTGAGTTCAAAGAAATAAATGAAGTGGTTAAGTATTATCCACATGGTCATCATGGTGTTGATAAGGAGGGAAGGCCTGTTTACATTGAAAGACTTGGAAAAGTCGATCCAAACAAACTTATGCAAGTTACAACTATGGATAGATATGTCAAGTACCATGTACGGGAGTTTGAGAAATCTTTTGCAATAAAGTTTCCTGCTTGCACTATTGCTTCTAAGAGGCACATAGATTCAAGCACTACAATCTTAGATGTTCAAGGCGTGGTACGTTGCTATTAGCTATTCCACATTGCATTGCCTGTGAGTTTATGTAATGTGCAAAAATGTTAATGTTATACTGGTGTCTTTAGGGCCTTAAGAACTTTTCAAAAGCTGCCCGCGAACTCATTACCCGACTACAAAAGATTGACGGTGACAATTACCCGGAGGTTAGCAATCTCAGTTCCTCTGATTTTTTTATGTTTGTTGTTCTGATTTTGTCTCGGTCTGGTTCTAAGAAATTTTAAAGATGAGAATATACTAAGGTCTCAATCTCAATGATTAATGACTTTTGTTCTCTTTTATGAATGATACAGACTCTATGCCAAATGTTTATCATAAATGCTGGCCCTGGATTTAGGATGCTATGGAGCAGTGTCAAATCTTTTCTTGATCCCAAAACAACTTCAAAGATTCATGTATGTAAAATTGCTGTATTTTAGCCGTCTAAGGCTCATATTGTGATATTTTGATCGGTTAAGACTCGAGATTTGGCTTGATGTCTCTTTAGAATCATTATTTAGGTTCTTGGAAACAAGTACCAAAGCAAATTGCTTGAAGTAATCAATGCCAGGTACATAATGAGTGTCTTACACATTTCTATTTCTCCATATGTTAGAAATTTTGTCCTTTTTTTTTCTTCTTTTTTCTATTGACCTTTTATATCAATGCGGTGTATTGTATTCACGTGCATGACTATGAAAAACCAATTCACATTATCCTTTAAATAGCCTAATTTTTTGCGAACTTAATAAAGCGAGTTGCCAGAATTTTTGGGAGGTAGCTGCACATGTTTAGATCAGGGAGGTTGCCTCAGATCCGATAAAGGGCCCTGGAATAACCCTGAAATTATGAAGGTTAGGCTATGTGCCATAGTACTTGCCTTCTGATTGTTCATCTGGTGATATACTAAATCAAATAATTGTATGCGGACATTTTGTAGATGATTCTAAGTGGTGAAGCAAAGCGGCCAAGGCAAGTGGTAAAAGTTTTAAACAGTGAGGGAAAGGTTATTGCATATGCTAAGCCTCGAGGCCCAATGGTAATTTGTTGTCTGATTTTCATTATTTGCTTGAACTGAGTGAAGCCCGTTTTGATTCCTTTGCTTCTTCAGTGTCCTTTTCTTCTTATGACTTGATAAATATTGCAGGTAAAAGGCAGTGATACATCCACAGCGGAATCGGGGTCTGAAGCTGAAGACACAGCTTCTCCAAAAGTGATGAAGAGTTACTCAAACCTAAGGTTGACTCCTGTTCGTGAGGAAGTAAGTGTAGACCTTGTCTTTTGTTAATATTGTTTTCTTAAATGGGACAATTTTAATTGATTGTGACATTTTTCGGGCATTCATCCACTTCATAAGTTTTAATGGCATAATTTTATCAAATCATTTTGCACCTATTATTCTGTGAGTTTAATGTCTATTTAATTTAATGGCACAATATTTAAAGGTATCACAAGGGTGATCAAATTTTAATGCAATGCTTGACAAGTAGCCCGAGTCTATCCCAAAACACGAGTTGTTTACATTTTCTGTTGTCTTTCAGTAACATTTTCTGTTGTCTTTCAGTCAAAGGTAGTTGGAAAGTCAAGCTATGCTGTTTGTGGTAACTTAGCTGGGTATGATGAGTACATTCCAATGGTAGACAAAGCTGTTGATGCTGTCTGGAAGAAACAAGCATCACTCCAGAAGTCACCTAGTAGAAAAGGTTAACAGCTTTAACTTATTATTTATGTTATATATACTTTTTCTAGCGCTTATTCACCAAAAGCATCAAAATTGGAGTGCTGTATGTTGGGTTGTTGTAATTAATGAATTCATGAGTCGTGACCAATCAATGTTAGATCAGAATTAACAAATATTTTGATAGGTTTTATTGAAGACATAAACATGGTTTTCTTTATTGCTCATTATATTGTCAATACACTGCAGCACACACTATTGCAACAAATAGGAATCCACTGCCTTGTCTAATGGACTAATATATATTTAGTTTTTAAAATTGGAGTTTTATTTTCAACAATTTTTAAAACAAAATAGGGTAACTTATGGAAATGGTTTATCATATACCTGCTGTGCTGAACTTCTTGACTTTAAAAACAAACCTACCCAGGGCATGCAATTGAAATTTTAAGTTCTTGGAACAGTTGATCCTTGACATGAATTTTGTGCTTGTCAACGCTTTAAGCACAAAAGGCTTCTGTTTGAGCTCAGGGCTGATTTGGAATATAAACAAGTCCACCTGCTCTTAAACACTTAAGCTTTTGGCATAATTGGTGCCTTGCTTTGTATCTTGATTTTAATTATTGATTTTGCTCTGGAAATATGTTTCCATTACAGGAACACCTCCCCTACCTGACACTCCAAAGCCACCAGAAAATATTCAAGCTCGGATTTGGATAGCTCTGTCACTTTTCTTTTTGACTATATTTACTTTCTTCCATTCAATTGCATGGTGTGTCACCAAGAAGCTTCCATCAGTATCATTCAATAAGAGTACTTCAGAGCTAACTCTTGATACAACAAACATGTCCCCAACTCCAGCAAATACAAAGACAAGTGCCTTATCCTCCATGATGAAAAGGTTAACTGAGCTTGAAGAAAAGGTTGACATGCTAAAGTCTAAGCCATCTGAGATGCCTTGGCAGAAAGCAGAATTACTAAATGCTGCTGTCTGCCGGGTGGATGGTTTGGAAGCAGAGCTAATTGCAACTAAAAAGGTAGGAGGCTATATTTTTGTTCTACGTTATATTTTATAAGAAACTGCAGTCACGGTGAGTGGTTTGGATAGTATGGCATGAGGTCGTATGTTAATACCTTTATGTCTCCTCTATACCCAGAAAAACTTATAACGTGCGTTGCACCTAGTAGCTAACTGCCCTATGAATATAAGCACATACATTGAAAAGGAACCAATATTTTATTCTTTTTAATATCTGATTTAAGTTACCATTAATATGAAAAAAATATTTCACAAAGCATGGAAGATATTTGTTATAAGTTAAAAGACTAAATCAATGAAGAGAAAAATAAATGTTATGTTTGCTTGTTAATTATTTTCAGCCACCAAAGCTGGTTCATCTGACATGTTGGTTAATGGATGAATGTATTTATTTGTGATCAAGCTGATCCTCAACTAATACATAGTACTTATTATGTTCAAGAAGTTTTAGATTTTTTATTTCTGATCAGCCATTCGCGTCATGTTGAATTGTTCAAATTGATTGTTACAGTTGTGCTTATATTCTTTTATGTGTGCATAGCTTTTCATTGGTTCCTTACCTGAGTGATTCTCTTACACTTACACTTTCTGGATTGTGCAATAGGCTCTCTATGAAGCATTAATGAGGCAGGAAGAGTTGCTTGCCTACATTGATAGTCAAGAAGAAGCTAAGTTGCGGCGGGTATGACACATTTATTTCTAACACTAAAAACCTTGTGGACTTCTTTTCTTAATACTGATATTTCTATTCCTTATTTTGCTTCATGTTAATCAGAAGAAGTCTTGCTGGTGAGTTTTCTTGATGCTTATAGGACGACTCTGGAGGGAAGGATGGTGTTTCTATGGTTGTTGACCTTGCACATGATGTAAACCTTGAAAATTGATTTTAAATTTTGAGTAAACTCAATGAAGAATTGTTTCAAACTTGTGTATAGTTGGAATGACTACTTGGCTTAAAACAAGCTTTGACTATTTTTATTGGTTAGAAAAGCTATTTGCCTTATGATATCTCAACTTACATTAAATATCAGTCTAGTGAAAATGACCAAAAACTGAAATAAGGAGCAATAGAAAACTCAACTAACGAATTTGAACAAAAAATTTGAAAACTAGAAATACAACTCAAATATAACATTGTGAAATCTCATATCGGCAATCCATTAGCTAGTTTGTAGTACAAAGTTCTTCAAACACATATCGACTGCATTCACGCCACACTTCAACACACCATAAATATTGGGTTGTGTTTTCCATTTGATTATGCGTGTTATATGCACCGTGTTAAAGAAATAGTCAAAGTAGTTCAAATGGATGATCCATATGTGAAATGGTAGAAATAATGTTAGAGAGAAAATAAGGGAATGTTTGATTAAATAAGTATCAACCTCTACCAAGTAGAGGGATTTGGTAATACAAAATATGTGAATACAAAGAAAGTATTAGAGGGAGAGAGATACTTCAATATTCACACATAATAAACCCTAGTTCCCTTATCATTCTATTTTATACCCACAGTAATGAAATCCTTCAATTGAGTATTGGTCTTGCGCAACCTGGTGCTTCTACGGTTGTCCTGAATTTCCGGATCACTCACAACAGAATTTTTCTCTTGCATTCTATGTGGACCTTTACACACATGAATTGCTGACTCAGCATTCTCTAGGTCCTTCTCCATATTTTGTCTTATTACAATACCATCCCCATTTAAGACAACCTTGTCCTCAAGGTTAAGGTTTGGATAATTGACCTTCATGTCTTCTAATTCCTCCCACGTGGCTTCATCAGCTGGCATGTTTGTCCACTAGATAAGAACTTGAGGAATCTTTAACTCTCCTTGTTGAATCACGCGTGCAGCTAGTACCTTGGCAGGAAGTACAATAGATCCCATCTCAGTCATAGTTAAAGGTAGAGGCATATATTGTTTAGTGGTTCTTCCCTTGAAAGACTTCAATTGTGACACATGAAAAACTGAGTGAATCTTTGCATCTTCTGGTAATTGCAGCTTGTAGGCCACAACACCTACTTTGGCTATAATCATGAAAGGTCCAAAAAATCTCATGCCAAGTTTCTGATTTTTTTCTCAAAGCAACAGACTGCTGTCTATAAGGTTGTAACCGTACTAGCACCCAGTCCCCAACCTTCATCTCTACATCTCTCCTCCTCTTGTCAGCTTGGTTTTTCATATAAACTTGTGCTCTTTCCAAGTTGCTTTTGAGTTGTTGTTGTGTCCTTTCCCTTTCTTCCAGCTGTTCTTGGACCGTAATAGAGTCATTTGACTGAGACCTGTACCGAATTAAAGTTGGAGGGTCCCGCCCATACACTGCTTTAAAGGGAGTCATACCAATGCTGGTATGGTGAGCTGTATTATACCAGTATCCAGCCCAAGTTAGAGTCTTGTATCAAGCCTTAGAATTCTCAAAAATGAAACACCTCAAAAACATCTCTAAACACTTGTTGAGAACCTCAGATTGTCCATCTGACTGTGGGTGATATGCAGAGCTCATGGCCAAAGTTGTACCCTGTAGCTCAAATAATCATTTCTAAAAGTTGCTAGTGAATACCTTGTCCCTGTCTGAAACTATGGATTTTGGAATTCCATGGAGCTTCACTATATTATTCAAGAAAGCCTCTGCCACTATTTTACTTGTGTAATCACTTTTAAGTGGAATAAAATGGGAAAATTTTGTCAACCTATCAATTACCACCATTATTGTATTGTAACCATAACAGAGAGGTAATCCAGTAATGAAGTCCATAACAACATCTTCCCATACTTGAGATGGAATGGGCAATGGTTGAAGCAACCTGGCTGGTAAACTATGAGAAGATTTTGCTTGTTGACATATAACATAATTTTGCACAAATTCTTCAATGTCTTTCTTCATGTTGTGCCAAAAATATTGGTAAGCAATTCTAGCCATGGTTCTAGAATTTCCTGAATGTCCCCCTATAGGAGAAGTATGATTCTCCTTCAAAATGATTTGAATCGGTTCAGAGTTATCAGGTATAACCACCCTACCTTTTCTATAAAGTAGTCCCCCTTTGGTGGTCTAATGAGGCTTCAGTTGTGGTTGATTTTTGCACTACGTTATGAGCTCTTGCAGTTTGTCATTATTGTTCACTTCTTCTAGTAATTGTTGCATAAATTGTGTTTTTGGCTCAGACCATGACATCAAAAATATTCTGGACAAGGAATCTGCAACTATATTCTCCTTACCCGGCTTATATTCTATGACAAAATCATACCCCAGGAATTTATGCAACCACTCTTGTTGTTCAGGTGTCTGTAGGCTTTGATCCATTAAGCTTCTCAAACTCTTCTGATCAGTTCTAATGATAAACTTGCTCCCTAACAAGTAGTGTCTGAACTTAGAAATAGCTTCAGATATTGCCAACATTTCCCTAAAGTAAGCTGATTTTTTCTAGTTTCTTGTTGCTAACTTCTTTGAGAAAAATGCAATTGGATGACCATTTTGATGAAGGACTGCCCCCACTCCAATTCCTGAAGCATCAGTTTCCAGAATAAAAGTATGTTGAAAATTTGGTAGAGCTAGCACTGGTGCAGAAGTGACAGCTCGTTGCAGCTCTTCAAAAGCTTGTTGTGTTGTTTCATTCCAACAAAAAGCATTTTTTCTTAACATGTCTGTTAAGGGTGCTGCTATCTTAGCATATGACTTTATGAATCTTCTATAGTAGCTGGTCAGACCTAAAAAGCCTCTCAACTGTTTCAAATTTATAGGTCTTGGCCACTTGGTAACTGCTTACACTTTGGTAGCCTCCATTGCCACACCTTTGCCTGACACCACATGTCCCAAATATTCTATCTCTTCCACCCCAAAAGCACATTTTGATAGTTTCACATATAAGGTATTTTGCTCTAATACATGTAAAACAGTTTGCAGGTGTGTGATGTGGTCCTCCCAAGTAGTGTTATACACAAGAATGTCATCAAAAAAGACCAACACATATTTCCTCAGGGCATGTTGAAAAATCTGATTCATGAGGCATTGGAAGGTAGATGGTGCATTGGTTAATCCAAATGGCATGACTAGCCATTCATAATGAACATGGTGGGTTCTAAAAGCAGTCTTGTGTCTATCCTCTGGTTGGATCAATATTTGGTGATAACCCGATCTTAAATCCAACTTTGAAAAATACTTAGCACCACATAATTCGTCTAGCAACTCATCTACAGTAGGCATAGGAAAACTATCCTTCACTGTAATAGCGTTCAAGGCTCCATAATCTGTGCAAAATCTCCAACTCCCATCCTTCTTTTTCACTAAGACAATAGGAGATGAGAATGGGCTATTACTAGGCTGAATGATTCCTTGATCCAACATTTCTTTTACCATCTTTTCTATCTGTTCCTTCTGACTGTGGGGGTGCCTATATGGCTTTACTTTGACCGGGTTTGAGCCTTCTTTCAAGGGAATAACATGGTTATGAGGTCTTTGGGGTGGTAGACCTTCTGGTGTCTTGAAAATTCCTCTGTAGGCGTATAAAAGCACAACCACTTCAGGTGATATGTTAGCTGGCATCTCATCCCACATGACATTACTTTCACCAGCTCGTACTCTCTCTATAGTGAATACTTCATCAATACTTCTAGTGTTCTGCATTCTTCTCAGCTGATGTAACTGAGCTTGCCTGGGTCCCATACTTGTGTCACCTTGCAATGTAATGAATTTTGCCTTGTGGAAAATTTTTAAGGTCAAAGCCGAGTAATCTGCCACGTGGGGCCCTAAAGTAGCCAACCAAGCTGTGCCAAGAATCAAGTCTGCTCCTGCTATGGGTAATAGGTACACAAGAATAAGCATCTCGTGATCTTGAATGACCACTGGCAATTTATTCACTACCCCCTCTGCTGTCATAGTTTGTCCATTTCCCACCAACACCTTAAAGCATGGTGCTGGTTCCACTGGTAGTTTTAGGAAATTAGCGATTCTCGGTTGCACAAAGTTATCAGAGCTGCCCCCATCAATAAGTATTTGCACTTGGAGTTTGCCAATTTTTCCCATAAAACGCATTATCCCTAGACTGTTAGCCCCTTTCAAAGCATTTAGGGATAGGTGATGTTCAGTTTCTGTTTTTTTTAGTGTGTTTTGTGTGTGGTCCGGTGGCTCTAGCTCCTCCTCAATTTTATCTTCAGGTTCTGGTTCATATTGCAGCAACATCAAGTGTTTGTTTGGAAATTTATGGCTAAATGAGAATTTCACATTGCACCAATAGCATAGTCCCTTCTCTTTTCTCAATTACATCTCAACCGTGGTAATTCTTCTGATGTTTGGATTCTTTTGGTTAGGGTTCATTGGTCTTGTGGGTGGTGTTTAAAGTAATGGTGGGTTATTAGGTTTTTGGGTGAAGTCTGTTTTATTTGAATTGAAAAGAGTTCTATTTTGGTATTGTGTGTGTTGGTTTTGGGTTTTTTGTAGTTTGGTGGCGGAATTGTATTTTTCTTCGTAAACTTTGGCTAGGGACACAACTTTCACAATGGTGATAGGAGTGTGAATCATCACATCTCTCCTAATCTCATTAGTTAAGCCACTGATAAAGCAGTCAACAAGAGCATTAATGCTTAACCCATAGGCCCTGTTTGCTAATGCTGTAAATTGCAGGTAATAATCACTCACAGTTCTAGTTTGATTAAGCTTAAACAGTGAAGCTCGGGGACAATCGTAGATTGAAGGTCCAAAATCCAATTCTAGAGCTCTAGTGAATTCGACCCAGGAATTAAAAGGATGTGTTCTCTGAATCATTTGAAACCAAGGAACCACGTCTTGATCCAGATGAACAGATGTGATAGTCAATCGATCCTTATCGGGGGTTTCGTAATAATCAAAAAACTGCTCAGCTCTAAAAATCCATTCCATCACATTTTTTCCATCAAAACGGGGGAAGTCCAACTTAATATTTCTTACCTGAAACGGAGCTTTGGTTGAGTTCGTAGCACCATGGGAAGAATTCTGAGGAGAGTTGCATAAGAGCAATGAAAGAGCTTCGTTGATCTGATCTAGTTTCCCATCAGTTGATGATTGTAGTTCCTCCATCTATTGAAAACGAGTTTCACTCGCTGCACCGAAACGCTCGAATTGGATCTGAACTTCATCATACAACTTCTTGATGTCCTCTGCATTTTTCTTCACTTCGGCTGATAGCTCTTTCATCCTGGTGTTTTCTGCCATGGTGAGATGAAAGCACCAATGAAATGGTAGAAATAATGCTAGAGAGAAAATAAGGGAAATCAGTATCAACCTCTACCAAGTAGAGGGATTTGGTAATACAAAATATGTGAATACAGAGAAAGTATTAGAGGGAGAGAGATACTTCACAATTCACATATAATAAACCCTAGTTCCCTTATCATTCTATTTTATACCCACAGTAATGAAATCCTTCAATTGAGTATTGGTCTTGCGCAACCTGGTGCTTCTACGACTGTCCTGAATTTCCGAATCACTCACAACAGAATTCTTCTCTTGCATTCTATGTGGACCTTTACATACTTGAGTTGCTGACTCAGCATTCTCTAGGTCCTTCTCCATATTTTGTCTTATTACAAGTTTTCTTGATGCTTATAGGACGACTCTGGAGGGAAGGGTGGTGTTTCTATGGTTGTTGACCTTGCACATGATGTAAACCTTGAAAATTGATTTTAAATTTTGAGTAAACTCAATGAAGAATTGTTTCAAACTTGTGTATAGTTGGAATGACTACTTGGCTTAAAACAAGCTTTGACTATTTTTATTGGTTAGAAAAGCTATTTGCCTTCTGATATCTCAACTTACATTAAATATCAGTATAGTGAAAATGACCAAAAACTGAAATAAGGAGCAATAGAAAACTCAACTAACGAATTTGAACAAAAAATTTGAAAACTAGAAATACAACTCAAATATAACATTGTGAAATCTCATATCGGCAATCCATTAGCTAGTTTGTAGTACAAAGTTCTTCAAACACATATCGACTGCATTCACGCTACACTTCAACACACCATAAATACTGGGTTGTGTTTTCCATTTGATTATGCGTGTTATATGCACCGTGTTGAAGAAATAATCAAAGTAGTTCAAATGGATGATCCATCTGTGAAATGGTAGAAATAATGCTAGAGAGAAAATAAGGGAAAGTTTGATTAAATCAGTATCAACCTCTACCAAGTAGAGGGATTTGGTAATACAAAATATGTGAATACAGAGAAAGTATTAGAGGGAGAGAGATACTTCAATATTCACACATAATAAACCCTAGTTCCCTTATCATTCTATTTTATACCCACATTAATGAAATCCTTCAATTGAGTATTGGTCTTGCGCAACCTGGTGCTTCTACGGCTGTCCTAAATTTCTGGATCACTCACAACAGAATTCTTCTCTTGCATTCTATGTGGACCCTTACACATTTGAATTGCTGACTCAACATTCTCTAGGTCCTTCTCCATATTTTGTCTTATTGCAATCTGACCCAGACCCAATAAAATCAAGGCCCAAAAGGAAACATATGCCTTTAGTGAAGCTGAAAGACTTTGTTGTTTATAAGTGAGATTTTAGTGAGGTTTTAGAAGAATCGTTAGTGCTGTAAAGCGTGAGACCTTTAGGGTGTGTTTAGAATAAGGGTAAAACATAAGAGAGAAATACATGGGAAAGAAGTAGGGGAGAGATATTATACTTCTCCTGTTTGGTACAGAAGAGAAATAAGAGAGATGCTAAATATTAACAAGTGTGAATATTATGGATAATGGTCCTGCATTAGATAAAAATGTGGTGACTTGAGTATTTGTAAGTGAGAGAATCCATACACCTACCACTTTAAAATTTTAAGTGAGTATATGGTGTGCCTCTCACAAAAGTGTTTTTCTATGGAAAAAAAAATCCAAAATATTCAATGTTCTTTAATCTTCCTATTCCTACCTATGGTCTCTTCTCTCCAATTTGAGAAGAAATGGGGTGAAGGAAATGTAGGTGGGCTAGAGATATTCATGGAGATAAAGATTTAGATTTCATAAACATGCATTAAAAAAATATAAATTTATTTTTGAAGAAACCAGTCATAAATTGAGAGCTTTTTTTTTAACATAGTAAGGAGATTAATTTAGTTAGTTAAATCAATTAATAAGTAATTTTATAAGTTAAAATATCAATATTTCTCTCTCTTCTATTTCTCTCCTCTTTCTTTTAAATCAAACAATACCTTAAATCTCTTCTATTTCTCACATCTTTCTCTCTTATCATGCTCTCTCTTACTTATTTCTATCTATTGATTTTCTCTATATAGTCAAACAAAGCCTTATTCCATTCTACCAAATAATTTTTTAGATTGTGAAAAATATTAGTAGTTTGTTGCATTCCCTAAGTGGTTATATAAACAGTTAGTTTGTTGCATTTCCTAAGTGGTTATATAACCAACTATAATTCTTTTATTAATGAAATTAATCATTCTCAATTCTTTTATATCTAATT
Source organism: Lathyrus sativus (assembly GCA_963859935.3). Taxonomy (NCBI): domain Eukaryota; kingdom Viridiplantae; phylum Streptophyta; class Magnoliopsida; order Fabales; family Fabaceae; genus Lathyrus; species Lathyrus sativus. The sequence goes on from OZ012741.1 coordinate 493,998,867, forward strand.
CTCTAAGAGGGATCTCAGTCCTCGAATTTCGATAATCCTTTAACATTGGTGCTTTCATTGATCCTTACCGGATCCCGTTCTCGCTCACCCACCACCGAACACATTGATGAGCTCTCTCACCAACTTTCCAACGTATGCCTTCGATTGGAAGAGTTGTCGCACCATATCAGGAAAAACGCACCCACGACTCTAAACCCAGACTGACGACAACGACATTTCAACCATACCGCCTCAAGCTGGATGTCCCACGCTTTGATGGCTCAGATACGTATGATTGGATCTTCAGGATCAGACAATTTTTTATGTACTATGAGATTTATGAGACCCCTGATGAGAATCGTATCACCATTATTTCTTTCTACCTCAACAACCTAACACTCTCTTGGTACCAATGGTTGTATCGAAATAGTCCAATTATTTCTTGACCACTGTTCCTCCAAGCTCAGGAAACGTGATTTGCGTACACCGGATACGATGACCCACATGGTAACTTATTCAAACTAACCCAAACTTTCACAATCTCTGCATACTTGGTCGAGTTTGAATCGCTAGCAAATCGATTGGTGGAGCTCTCTCCTGTTGATTCATTGAGTTGCTTCATTTCGGGCCTCAAAATGGAGTTTCGCAAGGAAGTATTGGCAAGACAACCATAGTCAATCTCACAAGCTACTGGCCTCACCATATTACAAGAAGATAAGTAGTAAGACCTTAATTGTTCCAACCGTTCCAAATTTCCTTCTTCGATTATGTCACAATTGGAGTTACCCGGTCTCTGTGTTACCACGTCTCCTTCCGTTTCTCCTTCGCCGGGATTATTTCCTAACACGCCTTCTAAACCCATATTTCGTCACCTCTCAGAAACGAAAAATGGCGGAACTCTGAGATAAGGGATTATGTTTTAATTTTTGTTGGACTTTCAACTAGGGAGCATTGAACATAGTGGGACTTTTTTCTAGAGCAACCTTTGTGAGAGACACACCACATACTCACCCAAAACCTTAAGGTGATAGGTGTATGGGTTCTCTCACTTATAAATGCTCAAGTCACCACATTTCTATCTAATGTGGGACTATTGTCCACCCTACTCACACTTGTTAATACTTAACATTCTCCCTCAAGTGTGAGTTTATCCCAATGCTCTCCCTTAAGCGGAAACTTCCGTGCAACTGCACCCTTGTACCGCCGTTGACATTCTTCAACGAGACACTCAACCCACAACCTATGGGGATACTTTCGATACAAGTAATATGTTCCCTTTATTCAAACCAAAGGCTCATGATACCACTGTTGGACTTTCAACTAGGGAGTATTGAACATAATGGGACTTTTTTCTAGAGCAACCTTTGTGAGAGACACACCACATACTCACCCAAAACCTTAAGGTGATAGGTGTATGGGTTCTCTCACTTATAAATGCTCAAGTCACCACATTTCTATCCAATGTGGGACTATTATCTACCCTACTCACACTTGTTAATACTTAACAATTGTGACCGAAAATGGTCACGTAATCACAATTGTAAGGGGAATTTATTTTTTATGGTTGCTGAAGATGACGACACCACCACGACTCAGAATTGTAAGAACTCGCCACTTCAAATCTCTCTTCCAGCGAATAGCCATAACCATAAGCACCAACGCAACTCAATCTCCATGTTTTCTCTGGTCACCAAACTTCAGATACCTTTCGTGTGTCAGGTACCGTTGACTGCCACTCTGTTTTTATTCTTGTTGATGAAGGAAGTATGCACAACTTTGTGCAAGAGCATGTGACTTCATCGTTGGTCCTGATCCAAAATCTAATTGATCCTCTCAGGGTTACGGTAGGCAGTGAACCGGAATTACGAGGATTTCTTTTTGCATCCTATAGACTTTTTTTTACACTATGTGAATTTTCACACATGCTTTTTGATTTCGGAGATATATTTTCGGACGCATCAAAACTCAATTGAATATTAAAATATTCTAGAGATATATCTCCGGACGCTCCAAAACTTAAGTGAACGTTGAAATATTTCAGAGATATATCTATGGAACATTTTGGAGGTTATTATCGCGTCAAACTCTTCGCCTCCCACACTTTTCATTTTCATTCACAGAACTCTTTCACTCTCTCATACCCAAATGTTTCCAACTTCACCAAATCAAATTTCATCAATAGGTGGCTCAAGTAAACATCAAGCATCATCCATAACATCATTCAACATCTTTCAAATAAAAAATTTCAAATAAGTTTTTTGAGTTTTCGATAAATATTCGAGTTTTGTTGTAAACGAGTTAGAATTAATTGTCAAGTGTAGAAATCATATGAAACATAGTTTAGAGTAAGTGTGTGTGTTGTTTGTTGGCTCAAATGGACGATCAGGACTTTATTTTCACATTATGAATAGAAGAGGACGCCATTGTCGCGACATCTAAATCCTAGAAATTTTCGGAGACACATCTCCGAAAAAGTTCAATGTTTCATATACTTTGGGAAATTCTGGAGATACATCTTCAGAATATTTCCGTAGATATATATCCGGATTTTACTCAGTTTGTTTTTTTTTAAAATATAATTTTCGTGTTTGTGTTGTTCTTTTGCGTAAATTAATTATGTGGCTAATTTTACCTTGCAGACATAATGGCTGACAAAGTCGACATGCTGAGACTTGGATGGGTTTCCCAGCATGCATCTGTTCGGCGGGAACGAGGTTAGAAGGTTCTGAATGTAGCAAGTACATCTATTCAGGAAGAGGAGTTGACTTTTGGGGCGCAATCTACTCATGGGGCTCAGTCTACTCCTGGGGTTCGACCTTCATCTCAGGTCACTCCATCTTCATATTAGGCCACTTTATCTTCATCTCAGGTCACTCCACCTTCTTCTTCTTCTTCTTCCTGTAGGAGACAGGATGCACCAGCTGACGCGTCACTTCCCCTCAGGAGATCAAAAAGGTCGGAGTTTAGAGTTTTAGCAAGAATTCCCCTTGTAGCATTTTTGCCTTATCATTGTTTGTTGCTTTGCTGTTATTTTTTTATTAGGCCAGCCAATATCTCTTTCATTTGTAATTTGTTTAAGAACTCTTTTAGTCTACAATGAATAATGGAATTTCACTTTCTTCCCTACGTGGGTAGGGTTTTTAATGAGGCGCCCCCTCATTGTCTTGTTTTGGTTTTTTGCAAGCTCATATGGGGAAAAGAGCTGGTAAAACATTGGAGAAATATTGGACTTCCAAAGGAAGCTCCTTGCCGCCCTATGTGACGAATACAAATGTTGGACCTCCACCCGATGATCCTTGTCGCCCTACATGGGGGATACAAATTTTGTACTTCCATCGGAAGATCTTTACGACCCTAGAAGGCTAATACAAATGTTGGACTTCTATCCAAAGATCCTTTCTGACCTACGGGGTAAATACATATGCTAAAATTCCAATGGAAGTTTCTTTCTGCTCTCACATGCAATACAAATAGGATATATGTAGGAGGGTTCACCTCATCTAAACGTCTTGCACGAGGGACTTAAAGTCTCACTAAACCAAATTAACTTGTAATCTCTCCTGAATGAATCAGAGTCCCATCAAATAGGCTCATCTAAACGCCTCGTTTGAGGGACTTGAAGTCTCCTCATATAAAATCTATCCTAAGGCCTCACATAAGGGACTTGACTAAAGTCTGACCCGAGAGAGTTATCTTAAAAGTATTTATTGAGGGTTTCAACCAAGTCTGACCCGAGAGATTTATCTTAAAAGTATTTCCTAAGGGTTTCGACCAAAGTCTTGCCAGAGAGACTCAACGCCTCGTCTGAGGGACTTAGAATCTCATCAGACAGGCCCAATGTATAATCTCTTTGAAGGACTTAGAGTCCCATAAAATAGAGCCATATAAATGTCTCGTCTGAGGAACTTAGAGTCTCATTAGATAGTCTAAACGTATAATCTCGCTTCAAAGACTTAGAGTTCCATCAAATAGGGTCATTTAAACGCCTCGCCCGAGGAACTTGAAGTCTCTTCAGATAGGATCCAACCTAAGGTCTCGCGTAAGGGACTCGACCAAAGTTTGGCCCAAGAGACTTAATTTAAAAGTCTTGTTTAAGGGTTTCGATCGAAGTCTTGCCCAAGAGACTCAACGTCTCACATGAGGGACTTAGATTCTCATCAGAAAATCACAACGAATAATATCGCTTAAAGAACTTAAAGTTCCATTAAACAGACTCATCTAAATGAGGGACTTGAAGTATCCTTAGACAAAATCCAACCTAAGGTCTCGCCTAAGGGAATCAACCAAAGTCTGGCTTGAGAAACTTAATTTAAAAGTATTTCCTCTTAGGGTTTTAACTAAATTCTTGTTCTAGAGACTCAACGCCTCACCTAAGGAACTTATAGTTTCATTTAATAGACTCAACGCCTCACCTAAGGGACTTATAGTTTCATTTGATAGACTCAACGTATAATCTCTCTTGAAGAACTTAGAGTACCATCAAACATGCTCATCTAAATGCCTCCCGTGAGGAACTTTAAGTCTCCTTAGACAGGATCCAGCCTAAGGTCTCACCTAAAGGTTTCATTCAAAGTCTTTCCCTATATTTTTAACGTCTCGCCCGAGGGAATTCTGATTAGACAGGCTCAACGTATAGTCTCGCCCGAGATACTCACCTTAAAGTATCGCTAGAGGAACTCAACTTAAAGTCTCTCTAGAGGAACTCAACATAAAGTCTCTCTAGAGGAACTCAACTTCAAGTCTCGCATGAGAGATTCAACTTAAAATTTCTCCTAAAGGATTTAACTCAAAAGGTTACTGAGGAATAAATTTAACTTTTCCTGGATTAAATCACTTCGCCATTTTCAAGCCCTCATTCTTGAGGGACTATGTAGTTGTATAACTTTATCATCTCCCTAAGAAAGGAGAGCTATCATACAAAGCCAAATGTTGTTTGAATGGTCCACATGGTCGCCCAAAATAGGCCACGAGAGCGCCTGAATTCGAGTAAATGGACGCCCCGTTAGGCCTACTATCCATTCAACTAGTAAGAGTGGGTGGTGATATGAGCCCACAATGACTAATTGAAGAGAATGAGTCAAAGAGAGGAAACCACCTTCCTCAAGATCTAAGGAGGAATAACTCATTCTTCCTATGATCTAATAGTGAAGTGGAAGTAACTTTCCTAAATCCAAGCTCATAGGTCTTTATAAATACCTTAAACTTAGGGTTAAGGGGACAACTTATAACATATACATAGTAGCTAGAGAATAAATAACTTCTCACCTCACGCGAGTTTGCTCTCTCCTCAACAAAAACACCATTAAATAGGGTTTTTCACCACCATAAATGTTAAAACCTAGTTTTTGGCATTTCAGTTGTGGTAACCGGTTACAGGTTTTGGCGTAACCGGTCACAGAGTTGTATTTTGGCTGAGGAAGTGCTGGCACAAGCTCGTAATCGGTTACGACATTTTGCGTAACCGGTTAGGGAGGTGTTATTCAGTTTTTTCTATTTTATATTAGTTTTATCTTATTTAGTTAAACTATTTTTGTTATATCCAATTGTTTGTGTGTACTTGCCATATAAAAAGTCTTGTAAGCTCCCACATTATGGTTAATGCCAGTTATTCTTCTCACCCTCAATTACTCTCTTAATCTCTTAACTTCATCTTCTCCAAATTGACTCCATTCTCTATTAATTCACCAATATAGTTTATGTATGTTCTAACATTTGGCATCAAAAGCACTAGTTCTGATCCAATTCCACTGCAACAATGAGTATCGTTTCTAACGATAGAATTCCCACCAACCTTATGATTCTTGATTTGAAGAATTATGACAAATGGTCAAAGGAAATGAAAGTTCAGTTTGGGTATCAAGAAGTTCTTGAGATCATCAACAATGGAGTTACCTCCCTTGGGGCTGAAGCTACAGATGCTCAAAAGGCTGCATTCAAGGAAGAAAATAAGAAAGATTATAAGGCACCTTGCTTGATTCATTCTTGTATCGATGGTGACAATAAGCTACAGATGATCAAAAATGTTTTGTATATTCTTGGAATTAAATGTAATCTCTTGAGTATTGGCCAATTGCTTGAGAGGGGTTACAAAATTCGCTTGGAAGACAAGATTTTGCGTGTTGTGGATGCAAGTGGTGTTTTGATCCTTAAGGATCCTATGGCTGCAAGGTGGAGTTGAAAATGATGGAGCATAGGTGTTTAGCTACAGTAGCAAGTCAAGAAGAGTGGTTGTGGTACTACCGTCTTGGACATCTTAATTTTCGTGATCTTGACGCATTACAAAGGAATGGTATGGTGCCCAGGATGCCAAGAATCAAAATTCTAGATGTTATATGTGAAGAGTGTGTACAAGGGAAGATGCACAAGTGTAATTTCAGCAAGGATGTAGGTCATATGACCAAGCATCATCTTGAGGTGGTGTATTCTGATGTGTGTGGGCCGATGCAAGTCGATTCATATGGTGGCAATAGATATTTTGTTACATTTATCGATGATTTTAGTAGGAAACTATGAATATACCTAATCAAGAGGAAGGATGAGGTATTTAATATGTTCAAACGATTCAAGTCCATGGTTGAGCGACAATGTGGTCGGAAGCTCAAAATTCTCAAAATGGATGGTGGAGGTGAGTATACCTCGAATGAGTTTGGGAAGTATTGTGATAAAGATGGGATAATGCGTGAAATTATGCCACCCTATACGCCATAGCAGAATGGTATTGCCGAGAGGGAAAATCGTTCGATAAAGAACATGGTTCGAAGCATGATAAAGAGTAAAGACTTGCCGAAGGAACTATGGGGTGAAGCCATTTCTACAGCCGCTTATTTGTTGAATAGGTGCCCTACAAAGAAGCTTGATAAGGTGACTCCATAAGAGGTCTGGATTAAACCAAGTGTGAGCCATTTGAAGGTTTTCGGTTCGATAGCATTTCGACACGTTCCGGGTCAGCTCCGAAAGAAGTTGGACGACAAGGGTGAGATGATGTTACTCATTGGTTATAACCTTAATGGAGGTTATAAGTTGTTCGATATTGCAAGCAAGAGGATCGTGATAAGCCGATGTTGTGGTCGACGAGCTGCGAAAGCTTGACAGCAACAGAAAATTTGTTGATGCAGGCTCCATAACTGATTACGGGAAAAGTGGTAATTGGTTACCACATGTATTTTTGGATTCTTAGTCTGCTAAAACTGGTTTTGCAGAAGGTGTAACCAGTTACGAGAATCCTGTAACTGATTACGGGCTGGAAAATCAGAATTTTCAGAATTTTGGAGGTACAGGAGAACAACAAATCGAAGCCGAAAACGGGGGAAATGTTAGACAACCAGCAAGGCAAAGAGTTTTGCCTCAGAGACTTCAAGAATGTGAAGTATTCTGGGATAACAAAATCAATGATAATGGTGATTTTGTTCACTTTGCGCTTATGATCGTATCTGAACCGGTGAACACGAAAGAGGCTCTAAGCGATCCAAAGTAGATTTGTGCAATGAAGGAGGAGCTGGAATCTATTAAAAAATGGTACTTGGGATTTGGTCAATTTACCGCTTGGAAAGAAGTCAATTGGTGTATGATGGGTCTATAAAGTGAAGGCAAATCCCAAAGGCGAGATGATTAAGCATAAGGATCGATTGGTAGCGGATGGAGTCTTGCAACGTGAAGGTATAAACTTTGAGGAAGTGTTTGCACCTGTAGCTAGGCTTGAAACCATCCATTAGTTTTTGGCATTACGAATAACAATGATTGGACGATATATCAAATGGACGTCAAATCTGCATTTTTGAATGGTCCACTTAATGAAGATGTTTATGTTGAGAAGCCCCTGAATTTATAGTGAAGAATCAAGAGTTGAAGTACTACAAATTGCATAAAGCTTTATATGGTTTGAAACAAGCTCCAAGAGCTTGGAACAAACACATTGATGGATTTCTTGTTGATATTGGTTTCAAGCGGTGTGTGTCCGAACATGAAGTTTATGTAAGATCGGATGCAAATGATGGTGTAATCATTCTTTGCTTATATGTGGATGATTTATTGATTACCGAAAGCTGTGAGAAGAGTATCTCTAAGTTCAAGAGTGAACTTATGGATGAAATTGAGATGAAGGACCTTGGAATTATGACATATTTTATTGGCATAGAGTTCCATAAGTAAAAAATGGGACTGCTCATGCATCAAAGGAGATATGCTTTTGAGATCTTAAAGAAGTGTGAAATAGAGCATTGCAATGCTGCCATTACACCATGTGAAGCAAGGTTGCAATTGTCCAAGAGCGAGGACGAGAAAGATGTGGATCCAACGCAATATAGAAGATTGATTGGCTCATTGCGGTTTTTGTGCAATACGCGACCGAACTTGGCATTTAGTGTTGGTATTGCTAGTAGATTCATGAAGAGACCGAAAGTGTCACACTTGGCAGTAGTCAAGAGAATCCTTAGATACATTAAAGGAAATCTTGGTTGTGGAATTCTTTTTCCCGCATTGGATACCGATCGAAAATGTGATTTACTTGGTTTCACTAATTCCAATTGTTGTGGTGATAAGGATGATAGAAAGTCAACGACTTGATACATCTTTATGTTTGATAGGACACCAATCTCTTGGTGTTCGAAGAAGGAACTGATGGTAGCACTCTCGTCTTGTGAGGTCGAGTATATTGCAGCTTCTTTGTGTGCGTGTCAAACTATGTGGCTCATGAATCTATTGAAGGAGTTGAGTAGTAATGAGAGTGAGGCTACTACACTTCTGGTTGATAATGTTTCTGCAATCAACCTTGCGAAGAATCTGATTGCACACGAAAGAAGCAAGCACATAGATATGCGGTTTCATTATTTGAGAGATCTAGTGAGTGAAGGAAAGTTACGATTGAGGTATTTTCAAAGCAAAGATCAAGTTGCAGATTTGTTGTCCAAGGGGGTAACAAATGAAGTGTTCAAAAGGTTGAAGAAAAGCTTGAGCACGTTGGACTTGAAACAACTGAAATGAGGTGGTGTGTTAAAACCTGGTTTTTGGCATTTCAGTTGTGGTAACTGGTTACAGGTTTTGGCGTAACCGGTCACAGAGTTGTATTTTGGCTGAGGAAGTGCTGGCACAAGCTCGTAATCGGTTACGACATTTTGCATAACTAGTTACAGACGCGTTATTCATTTTTTTCTGTTTTTTGTTAGTTTCAACTTATTTAGTTAAACTGTTTTTGTTATATCCAATTGTTTTTGTGTACTGCCATATAAAAGGCCTTGTAAGCTCCCACATTATGGTTAATTCCAATTATTCTTCTCACCCTCAATTACTCTCTCAATTCTCTCTCAATCTCTTAACTTCATCTTCTTCAAATTAACTCAATTCTCCATTAATTCACCAATATAGTTATATATGTTCTAACAATAAATATGCTCTAAACTACATAAAATTACTAAGGTCTCTTACCACCAGGTGCCACACATTCTTTACTTTTTGAAAAGTTAAAAGTTAAAGATGTAAAGATGATGTTTGGTCTATGCGTAGATGAAAAAAATGATAAATGATCCAATAAATCACATGTGAACCCTTTGTTCAAAACTTATAGGAACATCCACATCCAACCATAAAAAGAAGGGACAAATTATTAGGCTAACTTTTACTAAATAATTAAGGGAGGACAATCCCTTGAGCGAATTTTATTGTCCATATATGTTGGTTGTTATTATTGAAAGGTTTTGATGCGGGAGACAAATAATATAATTGAGATTCTACTTGCTTGAAGCTTGGAGATTGTCTGTGTATCTGTTAGCTCTCAATTTTCGACGCTAGTTGATTTTAGAATCACTTCAAATCGAAATATCAATTTGAAATATGTCAACCTTTCGACACAATCAGAGAACAATCCAAGTCGAAGAGAGGTGGACAAAGCTACTAAAATTTGCTAAGTGCTGAGAAGTGCTCGACAAGGGTCACGCTGAGAAGAACGTGCAGAAGTCACAACCAAAATTGGAGGGAGATATTAAGCGTTCAAAATTCAAACCAAGAGTGGACGAACGTGGGAACAGTTGAGATAGTGGAAAAAGCGCCAAAAGGGACACGTTGTAAGCCTCAACCGTCACTTAGTAGTTATTTTCTAGTACTATAAATAGTTGTCATTTTCATGTAATGGAGGTGTTCATTCATTTTATGCTAGTCACTCCGAACAACTCAAAGTACCCGCGTGTAGAGAAACGAGTTAGCGAGAATGTATGTGATACAACACCAACCCTTTTTCATTAATGCAATTTACTTGCCTTTACCCTTTATGCACCTTTACTCATTCTGCACTTTAACTTTCAGCTTTTACATTTAAACCATTTCACAAGCTTTGTCTGTGTTTTGCTTTCAAAGATCCCTTATCGAACGTGGAGTTCATATTAGAGTTATTTTATGCCATTTAAACTTTTCTGCACTTTTAACCTTTCGCCCATTTATTTCCAAAGCTATTTACCTTCTTGAAATTTAACTTCCAAAGGTCTCTAGTCGAACGTGGAGTTCAGAGTAGAATCTTTTGCACATTCATTTCCAAAGCTATTTACCTTCTTGCAATTTAACTTCCAAAGATCTCTAGTCGAACGTGGAGTTCAGAGTAGAATCTTTCGCACATTTATTTTCAAAGCACTTACTTTCTTGCACATTTATCTTCAACACCATTTACTTTACAAAGACGTTATAGTCGAACGCGGAGTTGGATTGTAATCTCCCGACCTTTACTTTACAGCATTTACTTTTAAAAGCTTTTACATTACTGCACTTTTTGCTTTTAATCTTCGACGCATTATTTGTTTTCTTTTAAATTTTCAAGTTATCTTACTTTTCAAAAGGTTTCACAGTCGAACGTGGAGTTCAACTTAGGGTCTTTTGCACGCTTAACACATGTTTTAGAATTTAGTATGGTCGATCCTGCAAGTTAGTCAATTTTACCCTAAATTGATAGACCAACGGTTGTTTACCAAAATTCACAGTAAACAGTATCCAAGAAACAACTCAGGTTAATAAATAAAAATTATATAGATATCCATTTACATAAGTAGAAAATTTCTTACACTTTTTTTACCTGTCTAATTATATTTCAAAAAATTATGCTTAATGGCCTAACAAAAGGATGAATTATTTACCTGTCTAATTATATTTCAAAAAATTATGCTTAATGGCCTAACAAAAGGATGAATTATAAACTATAAATTCACTATATTATATCATAGGATATCTCTTACGAATAGATCACATGGAGCTCAAATATACATTTTACATTATTATTTCTTAACTAGTTTTTAAATTCAATATATATACATTCACATTCATACTTTAGCCCCAAATTTATATCACGTCAACTTACACTACAACTCCTCAGCTCAACTTTAACTTCCAAATACTTCAAAAAAAATTTCATTTTACTCACCCAACCCTTTAACCTAACTTTGACTTAAAAAATCTCAAACAAACCTACTCTACTATCTTTATTCAGTTACATGTCTTCAAACAGACATTTGGAGGCTCACCCTCCCACCCTCCTCGATTAATTTGTGGGGTATGTGGGAATAAATAGGAAGTGAGGAATATGGTTCACAATGCGAATGGTATTGCTCTTACTAATTCAGGGAAAATAAGGTTTGGTGGCTTGGTGCGTAATTATGATGTAACATTTCAATTTTTATGATTGAGTATATTTGTCAAATTTTTTCTGTAAGAAAATACACGAGCTTTTGGTGGATATTAGACTGCTTTAGCCGATTGGAATTGGAAAATAATGTATTTTTCAAATTTTGTCCATGTGGTCCAAATTGTCACACATGAGACATCTCAGTTTCACCATGCTAGTGAGCTAGAGGTTATTAGATACTTCATGCAGGAAGATTAAACTTCATAATAATGGTTAAATTAATAAAATAAATAGCTAAAAGTTTCAACCATCTAAAATAGAATCAAAGATCTTATAATAATTTGGTACATGGTCAAAAGGTGCAACCATCATATTAACACAACTTTTCATAAATTTTTTTATTGTTATTGATATACAATGGTTCGCAAATGGTCATATTGAAATCAAATGAAACATTGTTTTTCCACACCGATCAGTACAAATTTTCTTATAAATAGAGATACTCGCCAACCATAAAAGATATACGAAAATAAATATTTTCAGAGCAAAAAGTTATATCTAAGTCATTTCTTTATTTTTCTAGTGCACGAGAATAAATGAGAAAGATTTATTCAGTAAAATATCATTAATCGATATGCTTAATGTGAATGTGCAATTCATGTTAAGGTTTCTAAAGTATCCTAAAGTGGATTCGCCGGTTAACCCTTTTGCATCCAATTTGCATAAATTGGTGGGATAGAATCCAACCTAAAACTTAGTGTAAACACACACTTTAGAATTATTTTGTGTAAGGTTCATCCTACCGTCTTCATAATCTTCTTCTGGTTCATATTTTGCAGCAGATCTTAATACAAGATCTAACAATCTTTAGGTTCGATTTCAATTTTGATTCATACTTTATTTATAATTAGTATTAAAGTATGCAATTTTAAAGAAGATGGTAACAATTTTTAATGTCGGTGAAATGTACACAGTTAATTCATATAATTTTTAAAATTATGGAATTTTAATTTATGAATCTTTTTATTTGTGGTTAATTTGTGACTACAACGGAGAAATGAACATTCGTGCTTTCTTATTCATCAATAGGGTGAAAGGTACATAATCATATTAAATAAATATGTCATTTATATGATGTTTTAAATTCATGTAAAATATGTTGAAAATAATATTTATTTATGTTAGTTTAACATATGGAATAAATTTATATATGCATTATTTATAAATTATTCAAGTATGTGAATTTGAATAATTAGAGATATGTTTGGTTTATTTTGTATATTTGAATATAAAATACATTTTAAATATTATTTTTGGTGCAAGTAATTTATTTTAATTAATAATGCATAAATTTTAGATAAAATAATTTGGTAAAAAAAATTCTGAATTTGAATGCATGGTACATGTATTGGTAACATGAAATGATGTAAATAAAATGTTAGAAATATCAAGGACATGTTATATTGCATTTTAGTTTTTGCAAGAATTTATTAAATTTAAAATGATGTATCTCATATTATATGTGTATCATAATATGAAAATATTATTTTTGTTCATCATGATATTAAAAGTAATTTTGACATATTTTAAGTTATTGTAAATTGACAAATATTTATAGAGAAAAGTTATAGAAAATATTAATTATGTGAATTCATGGTCTACATTGTATTGTGATTTTTATTTGGATATACCATAGAACATTGTTAAATATGAAACATGAATTTATCACATAAAATTTGTTATGCATATTAGTTATCTAAGAGCATCTTTAGTGGGAGTAAACTAAATGGATAAACTAAAATACTTTTTCTGGATCCAAAGTGATTTGTAGGATTTAAAAAATTTATAGTTGATTTGAGTAGTTTTTACTTTAATGGTAGTTGTCTATAAGAAACCAAAACTTGACCCCACATTTTATATTTTTTATTTAAGTTACCATTAATTTAATTATTTTAAATTAAATACATATAATTTTTTAAATAAAATTTACCTTAAAAACTTAAAAATAATATTAAATATATTTTATTATAAAATTAAAAATGATACAAAATTCACAACAATAATACATAAAAAAAATTACATTTTCATAGGAATATAATTATAATAAGGATTCGATTGGTTGGGATCCATTTGATAAATAAATAAGATTGGAAATTGAAAGAAAAAATTTAGAAGTAAAACTGTGTGTAAAAAAAATTAAAATTTCTATAGAATTTATAGAAGGTAAAAAAATGATAATATGACCGTTACTATTTTCAAATATCATATCCTTACTTTAATGTTGTTGGAATATTTGGAATATTTTATTAATATTAAATAATATTATAATAGGTTTCACATAGTTAACGTTAACTATATAGATAATGGGAACTAAATTTTAGCTCATTTGGATGTCATGTCAGCTCTCCTATAATGCAAATTTCTTATTACTAACGTAAGCTATAAAGAATTTTGGTTTAACAACCCTGCGTTAAAATTGCTCTAAGAAAATTGTTTATTTAAAAAAAGAATAGAAATGAACTCTATGGTGTTATATTTATATGGAATTTATGAATTACATGTTTGAATTCACTTCATGAAATAAAAGTTAATCATGACAAATTTGTTTGATCGTGGTTGACGATTGCTATAAATGTTTAATGAATTAAATATATTTCGGATATATTTAAGTGGAAGTAAAACTTCAAATTAAAAAGGTTAGCAAATGAAGAATGACATAACATTTGTGTATATGACAAAATAAATGACAAAAGTGTCATGATGATAGTTTATCAAAACTATCAAGAATATAGAACATATGTTGTATATAAAAATTGTACTAATATGACAGAAGTGTTATGATTTGATGATAGATGACAAATACTATCAAGAGTACATAAATTAATCATATGCATGATTAGTTGAAAAATTGAATATTCGGAATTTATTAAAGTTTGGAAAAATCTTGCAATTCTTTGACGGAAGGATTGACAAAGATATGATGTCTTTGGATATAATTGAATACAATGAAGACATCATTAGGGATGCAGAACAAGCTCGTATTTAATTAATCATCAATAGTGGAAACTCTACTCACACTTGATTAATGTTAAGTCTTGAGTTCAATGATAAAAGTACACTATTAGAGTGATTGAAGTACTTAATGAAAGATACATCACAAGGGGTAAAAGTACTTGAACCATAAGAATAAGTGTGGTAGGATGAGGTTTTCCTCTTAATAGACATATAACATATGTTTGCTGGAATGCATAATTATGGGTGCATTTCTGATATAGTCTACCTATATGAGAATGAAGTGGTGCCGCTTCATAGAGTTCAAGGGTTTGACTCTCTTAAATTCTCATGAAAAGGATATGAGACACAAGACCTTATTTAATGTGTCATATTAATAATTCGATCAATGGTACTGAGATTTCATGTGTGAGTTATGCACGCTTGTTCTAATAAGTAATTGGTTCAAAGCTTGTCTATCAATCTATTTGGGGATGAGTGAAAACTTAACTAACTAAGTATTGGTTCAAATCGTAAGATACCTTTATCTGAAACCATGAAATTTCCTGAATAATGTATTTAGATATATTTTGAAAATGGTGGGGGATTGTCGGAGGAATTTCCAAAATATTAAATTGATAAATAATAATGGTTAAGTTAACAAAGTAAATGGCCAAAAGTTGCAACTGTCTAGAATAGAACCAGAGACTCTATAATGATTAGGTGAGTGGTCAAATGGTGCAACCATTAGATTAACACAATTTTTCATGAAAAATTTGTTGCTATTGATATACAATGGTTCGTGAATGGTCATGTTGGAATCAAATAAAACATTGTTTCTCCATACCGATCAGTACAAGTTTTCTTATGAATAGAGATACTTGTCATCCATAAAAGATATATAAAAATAAATATTTTCATAGTAAAAAATTATATCTAAGTCATTTCTTTATTTTTCTAGTGCACGAGAATAAATGAGAAAACTTTATTCAGGAAAATATCATTTATCGATATGCTTAATGTGAATGTGCGATTCATGTTAAGGTTTCTAAAGTATTCTGAAGGGGATTCTCCAGTTAACCCTTTTGTATCCAATTTGCATAAATTGATGGGGGCGAATCGAACCTAAAGCTTAGTGTAAACACACACTTTAGAATTATTTTGTGTAACGTTCGTCCTACCGTCTTCATCATCTTCTTCTGGTTCATATTTTACAGCAGATCCCAACACAAGATCTAACATGTATCTCTACATCACAACACCCTTAGAAAAAATAATAATTATACATATCTATTAGTCTTTTAGGCAACATTTACAAGGTAATTTCAAAGCTACTAACAACTCGCTTAAGGAGAGTCATTGGTAAGCTTGTTTCAAATTCTTAGACAAAATTTATACTTAACAGACAACTTCACGATGGTGTTGTAGTGGCAAATGAGCTTATTGACATAGTGAAGCGTAAAAAAAGTTGTTGTCTTATGTTAAAAATTGATTTTCAACATGCCTACGATTGTGTTGATTAGGAGTATCTAATGAGAATTCTAAAAAATATGGGGTTTGGTGACAATTGGTTAAAATGGAGGAAATAGGGCGTACTCACTAGTCATTTATCTATATTGGTGAATGGTGGCACAACTAGGGACTTTAAGGCTTCAAGGGGGTTGAGACAAGGATACCCATTGTCTCTATTCCTTTTTTGGTTTATGTCATACCCTAATTTTTGACCCTAAGATTTCTCAGTTTTCTCTCTTTGGCCATTATCTTCTGAGAATTACGTGTGCGTGTTTATTGTGACTAACCAATTTTTGCAGGTGTGTTAATTTCAAGTGTAGATAATACTCATTTTCTCAGTCTAGTGCTTTAAGAGGTGACTAACTGATTCTGATTGAAAGTGATCCTAGGGGTTTCCGACTAGTCACTTTCCCCAAAGTTTCTCATAAGCTTCAGGGTATACCTTGAGAATTAGGGTTTCTGTCTAATGGTGTTGGACATGGTCATTGGTGAGGCCAAATCATTATGAGCAAGAGGATTATGGTTAAAAGATCATATGGTTGAGGCTTCATTCCAAGATTCATCTTCTTCAGAGATTCTTCAGAGCATGAATTAGGGTGGCATGACAAGCTACTTTCCCTAAGAACTCGTTCAAAGGATTCATTATGCTTACTTCTTGTAATACAAGTTATCCGTGGATGGAGGAGTAGAATTAAGATTTAATTTGAAGATTGTTACAAGTGGTTGTGTGAGTTCAATTCAATCAAGATTGTCAAAGTTTGGTTGAAAGTGGATTTCGTGGCAAAAGAGTTACATAAAGTTGATTTTAAGTCATATTTCAAAATGGTTCTAAATGATTGTAGGCCATGTCTCATGATACTTTCAAGAAGTTTTCACGCTCATTTTGGCCATGAATTAAATTCATATTTTTGTGATATGTTTCAAGTCACGTTTGGAGTTATCATTAACAAAGTTACAAGTGTGGTCATGAATTGACTTCAGATTAAATTCAGATTTTAACCATGAATTAAATTCAGATTGTTGTGATATTTTTGTGATATGTTTCAATTCCAATTTGCAACCAAGGCTTTAAGTGTGGCCAACCCATGTTCAAGTGAGTTTCAAGTGTCAAACAATTTTGGAGTTATCATTAACAAAGTTACAAGCCACAAAGTGCAAAATGAAGATTCATATTCTTAAAACATATCCAAGCCTAAATTAATTCCAAAGATTCAAACACCAGTTTCAAAGGCCATGATACATTCCAAATTTTAAGAAAGGATTCAGATTCGATGAAATTGGTTTGAAAGACCATTTAGAGTTATATATGCCTTCTTCTTGAGATTTAATGAAAACATCCATGGGAAGCCATTTCTCACTAACGGGAAGAGGCTTGAGGCTTAAAGTAATGGTCTTCTTGCATCAATTGAGAACATGAGGTATGATGTAGCTTTCGAAGGATACTGCACACTAACTTTGTAGGCTCCACCTCTCATATTCACGACAAGAAGACAAGAGCATGCCTACTGTACAGCCGCCATTTATGAATCACGCCACCCATGTCAGTTTCCTTAAAGTTACAAACAATAAGTCATGGTTAACAAGTTTCAATAAGAGACAGACAAAAAAGTCGCAGCAGACCATAATTCACACACATTAACAGTAACCACGATTTGAAAAGAAGCATCCATATCAGAGGCGACGTACACATACAACATCACATGCATTCGCATAAAAAAAAGGGAATTAAGCAGTAACATGCACACACAAAAAGAGAGAAAGAATCATAGCTTTCACACCAGGAAAATTCACACATAAAACCATACACATTCACACGAATACTAGAAGCAATATCAGCATACAAGCATCATGTACACAAACACATGAAATAGCAGACAAATATCATACATCATAAATATACGCATGGAGAACATCAACACGCAGACAAAATCCCAATAGTAAAGTGAAAATGGAGAATGAGTAGAAGAAGAGAATTGAAATTCGCACCTAACAAGCCTATAATTCATTGTAAGTATTTCGATCCATTCCTTTTGTGCCCTGTTTAAACGTTACGCAATCGCGGTTTCGATTTTGTCTCACTTTCGCTTTTGAGTCAGAGACTTGAGTGAGAAAGGTAGCTTGTCGTTGTTCCAATAAAGTGGTGGTAGGAAAACTATGCGCGTGAGGGAAAACAAAGACTCGATCACAACTTGTGGAGAAAAGCTACAAATGTGAGAGAATTGCAACAGGAAAGAAGGAAAATGGAAACGCTGATGCAATGTTTTGGCGAACATACTTAGAAATAACACCTTAGGTCTCACTTCTACCTTTTCACCCTTTAGCAGACAAATAACAGATAATACAATTGAAGAAGAGGTTCTTATAGAGTAATACAGATGCTTAGGATGCTAGTAACTTCCCTATGTTTAATCAACCCCCAAACCTTATATTCACTTTTGCATTGCATTGCATTGCATATTTTGGGTTATTCGCTCTTTTTCCCTTCCCTTGGAAAAATTAAAAATTGGTGGTGAATTAAGATTTGCGATTCAAGTTAATCAATAGCTTGATATTCAATTCTCACCGTGACACTTTAGTTGCGGAAGGGTTGACACTAATGGTCAAAAGAGCTAGTAGTTTGGAAATCTTAAGAGGGCTGGAATTAAACGAGAACACTTGATATAATCTGTTACAATTCGCAGATGATACCATACTATTTTATGATGGTGTTTAGTCTAACTTGTGGGGGTTTAAAAGCAATCTTGTGTGGCTTTGAGATGGTATCCGATTTGAAGATTAATGCCTGGAAGAGTAGTATTTTGGGCGTTGGGGTGAACGGCACTTTTATCAAGGCTTCCTCTCAATTCTTGGCTTGTAAAATTGGTGCGGTCTCGTTCAAGTTCTTGGTGCGGTCTTGTTCAAGCTTATTTTGGAGACCTGTCATTAATTATTTAAGGACTAGGCTCTCATCGTGGAAAGGAAAAATGTTGTCCATTGCGGAAGCGTAACATTAATCAACACTGTTTTGATGAGCCTTCTGATTCATTATCTTTCATTTTTCATGCGTCATACATGGTATTGAAGGAAATTGTATCAATTCAACAAAAATTTATGTATGCTGGAACGGCGGATAAAAACAATGTGGCTTAGTTTAGTTGGGAGTCAATTTATCGTTCAAAGGAGCAAGGTGGGCTGAGAATTAAAGATAATGCTTTGTTCAATAGGACTCTCGCATCAAAATGGTTGTGGAGAATATTAACGGGGGAAGGGGCGGTTTGGCGTGGTATTATCAATCACAAATACGAGAATACCTTGAGTTGGGTCCTCAACAAGGATTTAAGTGGAGGCACTTGTATTGAATTATTATGGTGGCGCGATTTAATGTTGTTGGGGGAGAAATGTATGAAGGATCATTCATTGATATGCTCACTTTTAGGGCGGGGGAGGGAGCTATTGTACCTTTCTGGACAGGAAAATGGATAGACCAACATAATCTTAAGGTAATATTTCCTCACCTATTCGAGTCTGCTAATGTTATAAATGTTGTTGTGAAGGACGTTAATAGCTGGGACTGTCATTGTTGGATGTGGAACGTGGATGCATTGGGCTTGTGTTGCAGTCATATTCTGCTGGCAGAAACTGCAGAGTTACAGAATTTGTTGAACGAAGTCTGTCCAGCAGTGGGGGTCGCAGATAAATTAATCTGGCCTTGGGGTGAGAACAACGCATTCTCAATTGCTTCTTGTTATGAAAGACGACAAAGGATTATTGGAGGTGTGTACGCGCTTGAGAGGCACAAATCTTCACTTAAATTACCGTGGAATACAACTATGCCGATGAAAGCAAAAGCTTTTTGGTTGGAGGATGATTTTGGATAGGTTACCTACAATAGCTAATCTGGCATCTAGAATTATTTTGAATAATGTCCATGCTACTGTTTGCGTGTTTTATTTCATGGTTGAAGAAGATGCTAGTCATGTGTTCTGTGCGTGTCGTAGAATTCTGTTGGTTTGGCTGAAGGTGTTGGATTGAGTAGGTGTTCTAAGATGTATTGAAGTTGATTGTTGCAATTTTTTATTGGCTTGGTTTGAAAGGATGAAGAGGAAATGTTATCCTAAAAAGGCGTGTCTTTTATGGTTTGCAACCTGTTGAGACATTTGGTTCTCTATGAAGCAAATAATATTCAATGATGAGGTTGAAAATCCATAGGTTATTGTTCAAATGACAATTTCTTCCTCTCAGTGGTGGTTAGCTTCAAGTTCTAAGAACATAAGTAGGTTTCCTATTATGAATGGATTGATAGTCCTTATAACTTTTTGTAGGCTTTGTATTATGTGTGAATCATAATTTCAATCATAATCAATTGTATATTTGGGTTAATCAATATAATTTGCTTATTTAAAAAAATGGATGCTATTAACTTATATTCTCATATTGGCTTAAGGATCCTCCTTCTAATTTGTCATCAACTTTTTTAATTGATGCTTTTGGTGTGTACTTTATAAAATCCATTTTTTTCATTTCTTTTTCTCATCTAACCAAAAAAATTAAGAAAAGGTAAAAAAAAAAAAAAAAACAACATAACCCACTCGCCAAAGAAGGGTATTAAATGATGATTATTATTTTTCATTTTCAGCTCAATATTTTGGATATATTTTGAAAACTAGATTAGATTAAGATTTTTTTTTTTAAAAGGTTATTTTATTTATAAAAAAACTCCAATTTTCAAAGAATTAAATGAAGTTGTTA
Organism: Lathyrus sativus; assembly: GCA_963859935.3. Taxonomy (NCBI): domain Eukaryota; kingdom Viridiplantae; phylum Streptophyta; class Magnoliopsida; order Fabales; family Fabaceae; genus Lathyrus; species Lathyrus sativus. The sequence continues at coordinate 494,019,673 of OZ012741.1, forward strand.
AGTTATATCCATATTCCATAATGAATATCTTACACATTTCTATTTCTTTGTATGTTTTAGAATTTTGTCCCTTTTTTCTATTAATACATTGTTTATATACTATACAGAAAATTGTGAAGTTGTTAAGTTGCCTAGTTTTATTAACATATATGTATACACAATTTTGAAGGATGATACATTGTTTTATATATCACAGAAAAAAATAATTACACAAAGCTGAATGCTATAGCATCCATGCATGGGGTTGATATGATAGAGAAACGCCACCAAATTTACAACGCTTTAACTAATGTTTAATCTTTGAGGTTAGACAGGAACACCTATCACCTTAATTACCAGCGGAACTGTAATCACAAACACAAAAACTTGCATCAGAGAAAATAGTATATAGAAACTTGCATGGCAAGTAATTGATCAGTGTCAAAGTTAAAGTGACTTACAAACTTCTTTTTCTTTACGTCAATCTCTGATTGAAGCTCCTTTTGCTTAGCAAGGGAATCTTCAAGTGCCTAAAAAAAAGAGCAAGTAAAATTAGAAATATGTTTTAAAAGCGATGACGAAATTGTGAAGTACCGAGAAAAACTGTACCTTCTGGGTTGCAGCCAACTCTTGCTCGAGTGCTTCGACGCGGCTTTGAGCAGTGTTGAGCAATTTTTCCATTTCAGGTGGCATGGAAGGACTCATGGTGAGATTTTTCACCTTCTCTTCTAGATCGGCCATGCGCTTCATCAAAGCCATGCGTGCGTCAATGGATATGGCCGGCGCTGCTTTCATCCTATTGCCATCGTATAATACCGAGTTACGATACAGTGCAATTGCAGTCACTTTCTTTGGCATGTTTCGTGTCATGCGGATTAACGTTATGAGTCCCAAAACAATGCCCATGACTCCACCAGCAAAGTGATTTCTAAATGTTGTTGAAGTCTTGAAAATGTTGTTGTTTGCACAGCAATCTCCACCTTTAGAAAACGCTTTTTTATCATTTTGTATTGCTTCATTCCAAGAAATTGGTTTCTCCTTCGAGATCAAGGTGTCAAACTTATATACATTATTACAATGTTTTGCTACCTGCAATATAGAATTTTCGCAGTTGAAACTCAGTGGAATGACTGTGAAATCATCATTTTTTTTACATTTCATCAAGTAATGAAACTTACTTCTGCTATAGCATGACGTGCCTCCTCAAGAGCGTAGTCTTTTTTGAAAGAATTACGTTCCTTAATATCCTAAGAAAAAGAAACAATATCGAGTTTTATAACCAAAAAATGCACTTGAAACAATAAAGAAGTAAGAAGCTAACTACCTTTGGACACAATGTTTCATCTGTGGTGATTGTTTTCTCCTCCTTAATCCCGGACAAAGTATTCGTTATGACATTTGTTTCACCATTTTGAACCATCTAGTATAAAAAAACGCTTTAGTATTTTCATTTTTGATTATAAAACTAGCTTTTTTGTTTTATCTTTCAACACTGAAACTACCTTCAAAATTTCTGGATCATTCCATGGTCCCTTGTCCGAAAGCATGCAACCGCCTTTGTCTGCACAAGTACATGTTCCCCCCAAGAACTCGGGAAGTTCACTGGTAAATAATAAACACAAGCAAGGTGTTAAGGTGATTAGAACGAGATAAGCAAAAATACTTCAATGAGAAAGAAGAAAATACATACCTTGCGTCGATGATTTCGAGCAACTTGCTTTGGTATTTGTTACCTAGTACCTGATCAACAACAATTTAGTATTTGTTACCTAGTAAACTGTTTAATTCTCCTGCTTAACCGATTTCAACATTATATGAAACTGTTGAGTATAATAATAGAAACTTACATGGATTTTGGAAGTGGTTTTGGGATCAAGGAAGGACTTAACAGTACTCCACAACATCCTAAATCCAGAACCAGCATTGATGATGAACATACGGTTCAAGGACTATACAACAAGAAAAAGTTGACTAAGGTAATTTCAGAATATCGCATTTGAACCGATACGATTGAGTAGGTAAGACTATACCTCAGGATAATTGTCCCCATCAATCTTCTGAAGCCCCTGGAGGAGTTCTCTCGCTGCTTTATTCATGCTTTTAATACCCTGAACAACCATGATATAGTTATCACTTATACGAAACTTGACTTGCATAACAAGTTACATAATATAATAGGAAATCGATAGAATAATTTCCAAACATGCATACCAATCCTTGAACATCCAAGATAGTTGTGCTTTGATCAATGTGTTTCCTCGCTGCGATTGAACAAGCCGGCATCTTAACATTGAGTGCGTTCTCAAACTCTCTTACATGATACCTAAGATATCTCTCCATAGTTGTTACTTGCATTAGCTTGTTTGAGTCCACCAGACCCAATCTTTCTATGTAAACAGGTCTTCCATCCTTATCAACTCCGTGTGATCCTTGAGGATAGTATTTTAGAACTTCGTCTTTCTCCTCGAATTCAAAATCCTTAACAAAACCAAAAAAAAATTCTGTTAATCACAAACAACAATACAATCATGAGTAGAGACTTTGTTTATCTAACGATATACCTCGATGATGGTGTCAGCGCCGAATTCCTTCCTCCATTGTAGCATATCCGCCCACATTTGCTTTGTTTTCTCAATGTCACACTTCCTTGCTCTCAAGAATCTGAATTATCATATAAAAACCAATTAAACCACATTAATATTTGAGCTCGGCCATCGCTATTACAAACTCGAACTTTTAACACTGAGCTAACAATTTATGGACTATGAAGAAACTATATGATTATCCAAATCCTATACCTTAGCATCATATGATGATGATCATGTTTTGAGGGTAACAAATCTTCTTGGATTAGAATCTGACGAAGAGCGTCAATTGCTTGCAACTCTTCTATATCGATTTCGCCCTCAGCAACAGACATAGCCCTACCATGCCTTCGCCCTTTCTTCAAGGAGTGTTTGAACTTATAAGATGCACTTATTGCTACCTTCTTTAAGGATCCAAGCCTTGTCAACTTTTCATCCTCCAAATTTTCATTCTCAAAACCTATTTTTCGCAGAAAGAAAAGAGAAATTCTCACATTTCATATTCTAATACAAATATGATCATGAAACATAAAATGAAGTCGCAATAATGAACATAAACTCACTAACCTTTAACGGGTTTATCAAAATTAGCAGATCCAGAAATAGTGTCACACATGATTATTTATCAAATCTCTTGAACTCTCACAGGAATTATCAGAAAAAAGTTATAAGGTAGAAGAGAATCAACAATTTCGCATATACAACAAATGCTAGAAACTGAACCTTCACTTGTACCTACACCTATTATCAACAAAAAAAAACAACACATATAATTAATTAGAATCTGAAAAATAAATCATCATGTGATTAATTATCAAATAACAATCAAATCAACACTGTTCATATTCAACATGCATGAAAGAAGAAGAAAAAAAGACAATAAGGTTATTAATGAATTATAATCAAGTGTAGGTGAATGAGGTGAACCATTGGAATCTATGGAGGCTTAAAAGGTTCATGAATCAACATTATGTAAATAAATTATTAACACATAATAAGTAAGTAGAATTAGAAGGAAGAAGAAAATGAAGAAAGATTGATATATGAAAAAACATTATAATTAGGTATTTACCTTGAGATTAAAAATGTGGGAATTAGAATTAGAAGAATATGTAACACAAATTAATTATCTTAATATATAAAAAAAAATTGAGGCTTTGGTATTAGGGCTAAAATTGGAAGACAGGTTGGTGAAACTCATATTTAGAGTTTGCCATTTTTTGTTTGTTTATTCATTTTTGCTACTAACAAAATGCTTCTAGGTTTTTTTTTCTTGTTTAATTCATGTATTTTAGGTTGTCTTTGACATGATATAGTTTCTTTTGTTAAATTTTATTTATAGTATTTTTAATATATTTAAGTTAGTTTTGGTTTCACTTTTTCTAGTTACGTTTAGCTTTATTTCTGAAAAATAAGCCTATTTAATATGATGGATGAGTATTATTTGTTATGATTGATATTCGTAGGGTGACTTGTATCTTAAAATTTATCTTTAAATTTCGGTTTAATTTTTAGTTTCAATATAGAAACTTCCATTCTCACACATCATTGTTAAGTTTTTGTTAATTAACAGATCTTCCTTGTGAGGTAGGTGGTTTTATTTTATCACAATTGACCTTTGAGGAAGATAGCCAAAATATGAGTCTAAATTTAGGAGTGTTGATATTTGGTATTTAAGTGGACTTTGTGTGGAGTATTTTGTAACATCTTACAAGAGGTTAGACACTTCTAAATAACTTATTATAGGAGGAGAAATATAGCATAGTGAATATATCAAATTTCATTACCACCAAAAATACACAAAAATCCTTTAATCATAACTTTCAATTTGATACGTGTATACAATTTTTAGGATATTATTGTTATTGAATTTTTGCAGGATATTGACACCACTTAATTATTTGCAGTTATTATTTTAGGTATCACAAAAAAAATTCTATTTATTATTAGTCGTTATTATTTTTTATTTTTTTTTTTGGATTCGATTTAAGGCTGACCCAGCGACCTAACTTAGCTCCACGTTAGGGAAGACCCAACGCAAATGTCTAAATTTGCATAATCGTTGGAGGCTACACACCCCACACACTCATCACACATTTTCCACGCATTTCCCGCGCGGGAAAACGTCATCACTAACTACCCATGTTCGAGATAACAGGTCCTCCACTCTCCAGAGTTCATGAGGCAATTGATCTAGGATGAAAACCACATACGGGTCTTCCCTACTTCCACGTAGGATCCTGATAGTCATATGTTGCGAGCCTTGCGATCCAGCTCAAAGCAGATGACCGTTGGCCCAGCGTTGGGGGCACATTATAAATACCCTCCTCCACATGAGGGTCATGTATTTTGAACTCACTCGTTTTTTGTACTTTCTTTCTCTTTCACTCTCTTTCTTACTTTGACATCAGAGTGTCTTGCAGGTACACCCCCTCCTCTTCTCCACCACAAGTGAACTTGAAGCTGACGATGTGTTACTAGTTGCTGATCCACTTTTTGATCCGGTAAGATCAGTGGCGCCGTCTGTGGGAACATTTTGCTCCCCCATTTTTTCTTTCTCCGAAATCAAAGGACCAAAGCAATCCTTCAATCTCTTTCGATCATGGCCAGTCAACACGTCGACGACAACGTCCACAAAGCTACATTTAGCACCTTCGCTGACGACCACGGCAACAACGTGGTGCCCGCTGTTGGAGAAGGTGACCCTAGGGACGGGCTCACCGCCTCTCCCTCCCCCAACAATGCGGTCTACAATGACGCTCAACGTTTTGAAATTCCAGTGGTTTTCCAGCCAATTCATGTGTCGCCCAACGCTGATCCTACCACGACGGCCTTGTTCGCAGCAATCAACCAAACGAACCTGATGATTTTCCAGCATAACGAACGCATCGGAATGCTGGAGGAAGAACAACAATTGCGATCTCCCCTGCGGAGACATCAGCGACTAGTTTCTCGTAGCCCATCCCCGCGATGACGAGAAACCCATCATCACTCTCCCCCGCGGAGAGACCAACGGGACGAATCTTAAAGCCCCCCGCCGCGACAACCCGGGCGTCGACCTCGGCTAGAGAGGCCACAAGCCGCAATCACCCAGAAGTGGGATCGCACTCCTCCCCACAAAGAACGGCTCCCTGGCTCCCAAAAGAAGCAAAGTCGGCGGGCAGCCGGAGAAGCCAAATGGTCGATCAAGAAACTCGTCGCGCCGCGGTAGAAGCCCCTATCACGATCCCTCCCCTTCGTGCTCACCAGTATGGAGTGACAAAGAAAAACCCCGTGGTCCTATGTCTCGTGCAATTATGGAGGCCCACATCCCTGTCGGAATGGAAAAACCCCCGATTCTGACGACCTACGATGGCACGACGGACCCAGACGACACATCGATGGGATGCTCGATTACTGCAACATCTAGGGCGCCATCAAGTGTTGGCCCTTTCCCACGAATATAAGGAAAGGAGTCATGGTGTGGTATAAAATCCTTGACCCTGAATCCATCACCTCTTGGAAGGACCTGAAAATGCAGTTCACCAAGCACTTCAATATCTCTCGATGACACTCGAAATCCAAGGCGTCGCTTGAGGCCATTATTCATGAGAATGACGAATCTCTACGAGACTATATAGAGAGATTCAACCGGGAGGCCATTCAGATCTCCACGACTGACCGAATGAAGAGATACTTGCTCGAGCGAGGGTTGTGTCTCCGCAACGCCTTCGCCAAAGCAGTGTGCATTGTGACGTCTCACTTGCTGGACGCCCTTCTCCTTAAAGCCTAAGCGTACATTTAGTACGAGGTGAGATAGGCTGCCAACAATGCTCGCGGCTCACGGAACCAAGAGGGTACCAAATTCGCGAAGCACGACGGCACCATGGCTCTCCGACGTGGTGGGGAGAAAAGAAGATAAGATAAGCCCCGCGACTCCGCAAGCACCGCAGACTAGCAGACCACTTTTCCGAGTACACACTGTTGGCCGCTCCCTGCGAGCGCATCCTAGACGAGTTTGCAAACTCAGAATTCCAGCAAGGGTGTGTCTGTTTCCTTAAGCCGATGACCCCCAAGCCAAATGTTGACAAATTTAAGTATTGTCGGTTCTACAGGAGCCACGAGCACGTCAGAGAGGAATACATCCACCTCAAATATGCGATTGAAATCCTCATCAAAGAGGGGCGTCTCAAGCAGTACACCAAAAGGAGCGAGGCTCCTCAACAGAACGTCCGTGAAACCTTCCTTATGAGACAATTGATATTCGTAGGGTGACTTCTATCTTAAAGTTTATCTTTTAATTTTTTGTTTAACTTTTGATTTATTTTTTAGTTTCAATATAGAAACTTTCATTCTCACACATCATTGTTAAGTTTTTGTTGATTAACAGATCTTTCTTACGAGGTAGGTGGTTTATTTTATCATAATTGACATTTGAAGAAGATGGCCAAAATATGGATATTAGAGGGTTGATATTTGGTATTTAATTGTACTTTGTGTGGAGTATTTAATACCATCTTAGAAGAGGTTAGAGACTTCTAAATAACTTATAATAGGAGGAGAAATATAGCATAGTGAATATCTCGAATATTTTACTCAAATAATCTAATTTTTTAAATTAATTTCTAAAAGAATCTATATTTTTAAATCTTTTCTAAAATATTTCAGAGGATGAAGTATTTTTGCCAAATGAATTAGCTTTATATTTTTAAGAGAAGACATTAATTAGATTAACGACTTTATATGGTGTTACTAATTTAACTAATGTCATTATACAAATGCATAAAGGAACCGTCAATAGTTCTGTCACCAGTGTATAAGCAAATTTTTTATAAAAAAAATATTGTTTAAAACTATTATTACCACCAAAAATACACAAATATCCAATTTGGATATTATTTTATTTTTTTAGAAAATTTTGCTTACCACTAAAAATACACAAATATCCTTCAATCATAATTTTTAAATTGATACGTGTATACAATTTTTAGGATATTATTTGTTCTGGATTGGACCAGAGGCTGGTCCATCATCGGGCACGGTCCAATCCATCCCTCCGTCGGGGAGAATACAATGAAGGCCTAATCCTCCAATGTCCATAGAGAGCTCTCACACGTCTCCCTCACGGTTTCTATGTGCTCCCATGCGGGGACACGTCATCATACAACTGCCCATCTCTCGAAGATCACGGGGCAATTAATCCAGGATGAGGACCACATGCTGATCTTCCCTACACCACGTAAGCTCTGCCAGTTACTCGTATTGGGTCTCGCAATCCAACCCAGTGCAAAGTAACTGTTGGTCTAGCGCTGGGGGCACATTATAAATATCCTCTTTTACTAAAGGGATAAGTATTCAGTTCTCTACACACTTTCCTGTATTTGCTCTTTCTACTTCGTCTCTTACTTTGACATCGGAGTACCTTGCAAGTACACTCTCTCCTCTTTTTCCCCACTAATAAATTAAAGAACTTACAATGTGTTGCTGGTTGCTGATCCATTTCTAATTCGGTGAAATCATTATTGTTATTGAATTTTCACAATATTTAATAAAAATATTGACACCACTTAATTATTTGCAGCTATTATTTTAGGTATCACCAAAAAAAAACTCTACATATTATTAGTCGTTATTTTAGAGTTTTCATATTATTTTATGTAAATGAGTTTTTACCAAAAATACAATTAATATATAAAATAATTATTTACCGTTATTCAATTACATTAATATTATTTTAATATATTTATTCAATGAAAAATAACATAATTAAAATATAGTAATTAAATATTTTATAAAAATGATTCATGAAACCCACTATTAAAAATACACGGTTTACTTGAGGCTGCCACTATAATAAATTAAATATGAGAAATATTAACTAAAAGACATGTCTTGTCTGAAAAACACTATTAAATGCATTAAAAATTAA
>OZ012741.1:494628644-494798644 GCA_963859935.3 Lathyrus sativus
GCCTGCATGACGGTCGTCACAAGGTGTGACGGTCGTCACCCGTGTGACGGTCGTCATGCATCTGTGACGGTCGTCACATCAGCAAAAATTGTCTGCTGCGCTTTTCATTGTGTTTTCACTCCTTTTTCGTCCATATTTCATCTGGGATTGCTTCTTTTCTTCATGTTGCCTTGTTTAGACGTGATCGTTGAATACCTGCAAAAACATCAGACAAATACATGGAAATAACCCGAAATCGGATCGAAAACGGTTAGACTTTAGTTGAATTATGCATGAAAATATCTATATGATTTCGTGTTATCAAACTCCCCTAAGCTTGAATCTTTGCTTGTCCTCAAGTAAAACGTGAAAAAGTCGGCAAGCACGAGGCTGCTTCTTCGTTCGCAGAGTTTGGAAAAACCGGGATTCTTGGTAGGAACAAGACGAGTATCGCGGCGACACTGGACTACAAGTCTCCGGAGGTCTCCCTTTTATTGTAAATCGGTCTCAGTCATGCTACCGTATCTTGGTGTCAAGGTTCTCGCGGCAAGTTCACCCTGTTTGTTCTAGCGCAATCACATTAAGCCCGTTGTCCGCACACTCTCATGGCAAGTCGACCTGTTAGTGAATATGATCTCGTTTTTGTTTTTGATCTTCTTCATTGATCATAATTTGGTGTCATTGATCTTTCAATGGGTTTTTCGTGTCGTTGGGCTAAATGCTCGGGTGAGGAGCACCTAACTTAGAAGGAAACGAATCTTATATTCTTGGGCTTTTTAGCTCTCTTTTCATGATTTTTCATCTTTTTGGAGATCATACACTTATTTGCATCGGTCGCTTGCTTAGAAGTGTTTTTAGGATGGTGCTGACTGCTAGTATAAACTACTTGGGGTTGAGTTTGCGTAGACACTTGAGACTTTGGTACACGTAGGTGGTGAAACCGGCTCGCATAAACTAGAGATCTAAGGTGTCTGGACGATACTGGTTTTGTTAGAACTGTCGTTTCCTCGGAGTTTCAAAACTCGGTTAGAACTCAGGTGCATTCTCGTGATGCTTTTGCTTTTGAGGAACAAATGAAAGTTTTTGTTTACGTTGAATAATGTGGGGATAGTTTGCGTAACGTGAAAAATATATAGACGCGCTTTATTTGCTAGAAATAGAAAGTGTAAAATAGAACTTACTAAAATTCAAAAGTGCAGTGAAATGGAAATACAGTAAATAAGGGAAGTTCTGAATACAGTGGGAATAAGGCTCCGCTCCCACACTAACCAAAGAAGATATTGGTGGTATTAGTTCACACAGAAAAGAGGACTGAAAAAGAAGATATTGTTGGTTTCAGCATCCGCCATCCTCCAGCGAGAAAAGTGGTGGTTAGCATTTTGAACTATTGAAAATAGGTTGGAAGGATGTTGGTGTGAAGTGGCTGCTTGTAGTTAATAGAATGTTGTTATATGTTTTTCGGTTAGTGTTAAGTAGAAGTTGTAGGTTACTTGAAAGAATTATGTTATAATATTTCATCTTGTTAAGTTTTTGGACTAATGTAAATATTTATGAAATTTCATCTTGTTAAGTTTTTGGATGAATGTAATATTTAAGACAGCAATGTTGTGTAGATTGCTTTGGATAACCATGTAGTATGTATACAGCATATGTCATCTTTTTGGAGATGTACTTTATTATGAAGACAGTGTGATTTATAAGAGTTTGGTTTAAATTTTTGGAAGTTTTGTCTTGGCATTATTTGAGTATATATAAACCTTGCCTTCAAAGTTGGTAATATATTTTATGTTGTTGCTTTCATTGTGTGTAATGTATATGGTAGAATATTAAGTTTTTCTCTAAAAGCTACAGTGTAAAAAAGTCTCTAGCATATGTTGCACGATTGCTTATGCTTAAGGCACGGGAAAGTAAGTACAAAGAGGGGAACATATCCTCTCCCGTGAGGTTTTTAATCCAGTGAAATCTAGAATAGTAATATTTTTTATAGCATTAATTTAATTAATTTTAAAAAATTGAATGGTAAATATTAAAACTGCACATCATTAAGATTATGCTTTTCCGTGTGGTTTTGATATTGGCCACGTGTGGATGCAAATAAAAGGTGTTTTTCGGAGAAAGTGGCTTATATAAACAGTGTATGGATTCCCACAATAATAGTATATTATTGAGTTACAGATAAAAAACTTTAGTTAGTAAAAAAAGAATGATGATCGGATATTATTTGTAGTTTTCCAATTATTTTACTGAAACTATGTCAAGTTAGACAACAATGCCTTTAAATCCAGATGCTCATGATTTGGTATAATACGTTGCTACACAATCAAATTGGATGGAAAAAAAAATCTAAAATAAATTTTAGGGTATAGTGTAATGTTTAAATTGAAGGATTTAAATTAATTTAATAGATACAAATTATAGCATATTATTATATTAAAGAATAATCGACAATAATAAGAACGATATACCTTTTAGGATTGAAGAGATTACCATCAGAGATAGTCAGTATGAAAGGATTACTACCCTTATTGCCGTTTAGGATTTTCAGAGTATGTTAATTGTCTAATGGGGAGACACTTAAATAGCTAAACGGCTGAGGGCAGGGACCTCTCATTGAGTTTAACGGAATGGTCCAACTCATCACGGTTCATTCAGGCACAAAACCAAATCAAACAATTCGTCTATTTAGTGTTTAATAACAATAGACCATAATATAATTAATTAATAATTAATTATGTCAATTCATATTTAATTAATTAAATAATTAATATAACAATCTTCCACTTGGATGACATTAATTAATTATTAAAAATATTTATTTTAGTATTAGAATATCAATAATGGTCAAAACACTAATCAATAAAAAAGAAGTAAATTTCAACGCTGCAGAAATTGTATACGATAGAGAAGACAAATCATAGATGTTAAAACTCACAACTTTATATAAAAAAAATGATGACTTTAAAGTAATATATTTAACTTCAGAGTAATATGTTATAAAGAATAACCCAAGCATATGAAAATGCTATTGATAAACTCTCACTAACTCAAAGTATCATAAGACTTACTCATGTGTATAAGTCTATGGTTAGTGATTATACTAATGAGTTTTAAATTATAGGTCATAGAATATCCACATAGGTCTAAGAATGGTAATTACATATAGGGATACCCTATTAACAGAGTAATTACATTTAATTATAAGTACCTTCATAAGACAATATCATACTCGATAGGAGTATTGATACTTACTTGTACTTTCATATTATGACCTGACAAATGTGGACTATTGAAGATAGTATAACACAATATTATTGCACGATAAAGAATTATTGTATCTTTTCAATATCAACCTAAACATCAAATTATGATGTTTTCTGAGATTAAGAGAATATTAGCTGCGTCATTCTTGGCTAGATTGATGGCTGAAATGTTATCAATCATCAATATTAGCTGCGTCATTCTTGGCTAGATTGATGGCTGAAATGTTATCAACCATCAATGCTCCATTTCACACCTTTTTAGTATCTCAAGTGCATAATTCCTTTGATGCATAAGCAGCCCCACTTTTGATCTATGGAACTCTATGCCAAGGAAGTATTGCATCACACCAAGGTCACACATCTCAAATTCTTCCATAAGCTCTCCTTTGAACTTTGAGATCTTTGCTTCATTGCTGCTTGTAATCAACAAATCATCCACATATAGGCAAAGAATAATTGCATCTTTGCTTGCATCCCTCTTCACATAGACACCATGTTCGGATGCACACTTCTTGAAGCCAACATGTAGTAAGAACCCATCTATGCGTTTGTTCCAAGCTCTTGGAGCTTGTTTCAAACCATAGAGTGCTTTTCTCAACTTGTAAACCCTATCCTCTTGATTCTTCACAACAAAACCGGGTGGCTTCCCCACATACACTTCTTCTTCAAGAGGACCATTCAAGAAGGCGGATTTCACGTCCATTTGATAAAGCGGCCAATTGTTACTATTCCCAATAGCAACAACAAGTCGGATGGTCTCTATTCGAGCTACCGGTGTAAATACTTCTTCATAGTCTATGCCTTCACGTTGCAAAAATCCTTTTGCCACAAGTCGAGCCTTATGCTTGACTATCTCGCCTTTAGGATTCGCTTTCACCTTATAGACCCATTTCACACCGATTGGCTTCTTCCTTTCCGGCAAGTCGACCAACTCCCAAGTATTGTTCTTCTCAATCGATTCCAGTTCTTCCTTCATAGAACATACCCACTTTGGATCACTTAGTGCCTCCTCCGTACTCAAGGGTTCGGATTCGGCCATAAGTGCAAAGTGTATGAAATCGCCATCCTTATTGATCTCATTATCATGGAACACTTCACAGTCTTGGAGCCTTTGAGGCAATCCCCTTTGCCTAGTTGGTCTCTTGTTGTTTTCTGCGTTTTCGGCATTTCCGGACATTAAAGGTGGCTGCTGCATAGCCTCTGCTGTTTCCTGAAAAATTGCATTTTCTGCTGGAAACCGGTTTCTTCTTCGAAAATCCCAGTTTCAGGTTCAGGGGAAACAGGGGGAAACCGGTTTCCTGTTTCTGGGAAACTGATTTCTGCTACTGAAATCTGAATTTTCTTGCTATCAAACAGCCTCAACTCATCGATTACGACATCTCGACTTATCATAATCTTCTTGCCACTGACATCAAACAATTTGTAGCCTTCGGTAGGGTGGTAACCAACAAGTAACATCATCTCACCCTTGTCATCCAACTTTCTTCGAAGTTGACCCGGAATGTGTCGAAATGAAATCGAACCGAAAACTCTCAAATGACTTAAGCTTGGTTTGTGACCAGACCATACCTCTTCTGGTGTCACCTTGTCAAGCTTCTTTGTAGGGCCCCTATTCAACAAATAGGCGGCGGTTGAAACGGCTTCACCCCACAATTCTTTCGGCAAGTTCTTGCTTCTTAGCATACAACCGACCATGTTCATTATCGATCGATTTTTCCTCTCGGAAATACCATTTTGCTGAGGCATATAAGGTGGCACAATCTCACACAATATACCCTCATCATCATAATAATTCCCAAACTCATTTGAGGTATACTCACCTCCACCATCGGTCTTGAGAATTTTCAACTTGTGACCACATTGCCGCTCCGCCATGGATTTGAAACGCTTGAATACATCAAATACCTCATCCTTTCTCTTGATGAGATAAATCCACAACTTTCTACTAAAATCATCAATGAACGTCACAAAGTACCTATTTCCTCCATACGAATTGACTTGCATCGGTCCACAAACATCCGAATGCACCACCTCAAGGTGGCACTTGGTCCTATGACCCACATCCTTGCTAAATGCAGCCTTGTGTTTCTTTCCTTAAACAGATTCATCACACAACTCAGCTGGAATCATAATCTTTGGCAGCCCGGTCACCATACCGTACTTTTGCAACATGTCAAGGTCTCGAAAATTGAGGTGCCCAAGACGGTAATGCCACAAACACTCTTCACGACTTGCCTCTGTAGCTAAACACCTATGCTCCATCACTTTCAAAGCTATCTTGAAAGTTCTATTGGCAGCCATTGGTGCTTTAAGGACCAAAACTCCATTTCGGTCGAAAACGCGCAAAATCTTGTTTTCCAACCAGATAGTGTAATCTTTCTCAAGCAATTGGCCAATACTCAAGAGGTTACACTTAATCCCAGGAATATACAAGACATCTTTGATCAAGGAATGCCCACCATCCCTCTTCATGATCAAAACATCACCTACTCCTTCGGCCTCCAAAGTCGTATCGTCGGCAAATTTCACTTTGTTCTTGGTGGCTTGATTGATCTTGACAAACCAATCTCTTCTACCCGTCATATGTGTTGAACAACCGGAATCCAAGTACCACTCATTACTTGCTTGGGTTCCATCTCAAACTGATACCATTGCGCTTCGTTCCGGACACTTTTCGACACACTTTTGCACCAAACTGTCATTGCTGGCCAGCAACTTTCCTCTACTGTAGTTATTGTCCATCCCCTTCTTGACACCATAATTATTCTCTGTGATCATCACAAGAAGCGTATCATCTTCCTCCGCATCTTTCCTAGCTATCTTAGCCTCATCCGCATTATTTTCCTTGCGTTTTGAGTGACATTCTCTCGAAAAATCCCCAAACCTTTGACAATTATAACACTTCATGGAACTTTTTTCAAGTGGTTTGTAGGCGCTTTGATTAACCTCTTTGGAGCTTCCTTCACCCTTTAGCCCCTTTGAATTTTGTGGATCTTTTCCACCAAAATTCTGGAAATTCTTCTTACTTCTAGAAGAGCATTTCCCTTTCGATCTCTTGTTCTTTTCATTTAAACGAACTTGCAAAGCCACTTCCGCTTTTGCCTTATCATTTCCTCTTTCATCCATCCTTTGTTCATGAGATTCCAATGAACTTTGTAGTTCACCCTTCGTCATGGTCTTGAGATCCTTCGATTCTTCAATCGCAACAACAATGTTGTTGAATCTTGCCGTTAAAGAATGCAACACCTTCAACACAATGTTTTCCTCCAAAACCGACTCACCGCAAGCCTTCATTTGATTCACCAAATGCGTCACACGCGTTATGTAATTGTTGACCATTTCCTTCTCTTCCATTTGGAGTAACTCGAATTGACGTTTGTGAGTTTGTAACCTCACAACCTTCACTTTGTCTGCCCCTGCATAAGCCTTCTCAAGAATTCCCCATGCTTGCTTTGCCGAGTCACAATCGCCAACTTTCTCAAAGTTGTCACTATCGATGCAAGAATGTATCAAGAAGAGGGTTTTGTAGTCTTTCTTCTTCTCTTCTTTGTGAGTAGCTTGCTGGGCTGCAGTAGCCTCTTCAACAAGAGGAGTAACACCGGTGGTAATCACATCAAGCACATCTTGATAACCGAACAAGACTTTCATTTGCTTGCACCATTTGTCGTAGTTCTTCGAATCAAGAATTAGAAGGTTGGTGGGTATTTTATCGTTTGAAACGGACATGATTGCTGTGGAATAGGATCAGAACCAGGCTTGTGATGCCAAATGTTAGAACACAAAACAATGGAGGATGGATAAAAATGGTGGAAAGGGAAAATGGAAAAGATGAAGATTAAATTGAGAGAAAAAGAGAGAGAGATAATTGAGGAGAATTGAGAATTTTTATTCACAATGGTGTATCAAAATGTTACACACTACAATACATTCCCTTATATAGTGCTAAACATGTAACAAACAAAACAAACTAACTAACTGTCAAAACTGAAAATTTCAATTCCTGCACTGTTTGCTGCAACCTTCAAACAGCTTATCCATTTAAGTTGTTTCTTCAAACTAGCTTCTGAGATTTATTCCCTTGCATTTATCTTACTCAAACATCAACAAATTTCACGTGAAAAAATATGATGGTCATATAAAACATTTACCATCTTTTGAGTGAGATCAAATCCATATAATTTTAAATAGAATATAGGATTTTATACAATATATTAATAACTAGCTCAAAACTCAAATGCTACAAATATAACTACACACATTTGAGAAACATATTACATTATATGCAGCGGAAAAATATGAGACTTTAATCAAATTTAATATTGAGGATATAGCATAAGACTAAAATATTCTCAATATAAGTCTCTATAAAATAATGCTATATATTAAACAAATAATATTTATGTCTGATTTCTATATAATTGACATGTTAAGTTCTTCCGCTTAATAGAGAATAATAGTTGAATTCTTAATATTAGAATTTTAAAATATTTAAACAAAATTCAACTATTTACTGTATCACACAATAATCATTCAAGTAACGTCACACTGATAGAGTATGTCAATCACTTACATAATACATATAAAATTGAAATCCATTTTAATAAATAAAAATTGAAATCCATTTTAATAAATAAAAAAATAAGATTATTGGATTTCATAAAGTATTACATGTCTTCAAAAATAATTTTTTATTTCTCAAATAATACTTTCAACAATATTAAATAAAAAATATAACAATGTATAAATATCATGTCACCAAAAATTGTAATACCAATAGGGTACTTGAATTATAATTTACATAATCATAAATCATAAGTACATTGAACAAAACAAATTATACTAATAATAACATACCGATAGGGTATAATTATTATCAATATAATATTTATTATAATTAAAATTAATTTAACAAAATTTGAGTAACTGTACCCACGATAGGTAAGTTACAATCATGCAAATTAAGGTTGATTATATTTTATTCAAAATAGGAAAATTTATATAATCATATCCGGATAAAATTACAATTATACAAATTAATACTGATTACTTACTTTTTTCATAATTAAAGTCATAAAATAATAAGATTTCAATTTATATATATATATATATATATATATATATATATATATATATATATATATATATATATATATATATATATATATATATATATATATATATATATATATATATATATATATATATATATATATATATATATATATATATATATATATATATATATATATATATATATATATATATATATATATATATATATAATTGCATAATTTTAATTTCAAAAAAGAAGTGAATAATATTTTAAGAAATTCCTCCTTATATGCAATTATTATATAATAGTCACAGGAGATTCAAAATTAATAAATAATGAAATACAACTAACCTCGAAGAGAATGTGACATTTATCCTTGTGAGTAGACTTGTTAAACTTTAATGACTTTTAGAATATTATATTATCATCTCAAAATGATTCATAAACAAAGAATAAATCGTTATATTAAAATATAAAACTCTATTTTTAAATAATCATAATTCAAGAATAATACAATTTAATTTCACTAAATAATATCTCAAAATCATTATATATGAAAATTTTAAATATATTTAAAATTTGAATTAAATCAATCATTTTATAACATATTATATTTGAATATTAGAATATATCAAAACATCAAAATAAATAGAATATTTAATACAAGGTTATAATATGAATGAATTTCATTTGAAATTTACTATACAAGATTATACAAGGTTTTGACATATATTATCCAAAAAGGAAAAAAGATTATAGGTCAATATCATATTCACTAACATAAAAGAACATAAAAGAGAATTTCATATTAAAATTGAAAACAATTACGGCTTTTTGAAATTGAATGACAAAGTATTAGTTTTAAAGATTCATTCAACACATTTATTAGATTTTAATCAAAATATTAAATGCATTTTTTTAAAAAGATAAAATAGAGATGTAAAGAATTGTCACTCAAATTATTAAAATAAAATATGACATGCAATCGTACTTCTTCGTCAAACTAAAATGTCAGTTTCAAAAAATTAGACTTCATGGTATTTTTCATTGAAAATTAATAGTGTAATAGTTTCTTTACACCAAAGATATAAAAAATTGAAGAAATAAGGATGTATGGGAATAATACGGTGTCATAACAAAACTATAACTATTTTCTTTGAGTAGTCAATATAAATACACCTAACACTTATAAAAAACTTATTCATAATAGCTATCAGATGTATCTAAACAGGCTCTGATACCAATTGAAAGATTTAAAATAATTTAATAGATACAAATTATAGCATATTGTTATATTAAAGAATAATCGATAAGAATAAGAACGATATACCTTTTAGGATTGGAGAGATTACCGTCGGAAATAGTCAGTGTGAAATGATTACTATCCTCATTGTCGTTTAGGATTTTCAGAGTATGTTCATTGTCTAATGGGGAGACACTTAAATAGCTAAACGGCTAAGGACATAGACCTCTTATTGGGCTTAACTGAATGGTTCAATCATCACGGTCCATTCAGGCATAAAACCCAATCAAACAATTCATCTATTTATTGTTTAATAACAATAGACCATAATATAATTAATTAATAATTAATTATATCAATCCATATTTGATTAATTAAATAATTAATCTAACATAAATGGGACCCAATTTATTAATTTAGATGAATTGTATGGATTTCTAAAACATGTAGATGAGTGGTTTAACTTATTGGTCAGTGTGAAAAAATATAAATAATTTATTGGAGTCCATAATGAGTTCTTTGGATGTGGATGATCTAAGAGATGTTCTTAAAAACTAAATTTCTAAAATAACAAAAATAAAATAAATGAAAAATAAATAGAATGTAACGAGTTGTGGAAGGTTGACGTTGATACATGTAATATTTTAAGAGAGGAATGCAAAAGTCATGAATTAGAAGAAATGTATGATCATTTATTATATAAAGTCATAACCCAAACAAAACAAAGCACTTCAGAAGGTTTAATGTTATCACTCTCTGTTCCAAAACCGTGAGTTAAACTTGAAAGCTGCAAATGACATCATCAAACAAAGGTGGAAATAATTCCAGGTATGGAAATTCAATTTATCATGTATTAACATCCAGGGGGTACTAAACCATGCATTGTTAATGTGTTTCTCTTAGAATGTGAAACATGTTATGTGTCTGTGATAATTTAATATTTAATCTTTTAATTTTTTTAGACATTCTAGTGACAAAGACGTTGATCCAAATTGGATTCGCAAAACACTTGATGAAATGCATGCAAAAGCATTTGGAAAACCTGTTGTCGGTTCAGGAAAGGACAACACAGCTAAGGCAACAATTGAAGTCTCAATCCCAGACTCTACTGAAAGTAGCAGGTAATGAACTGTAGTCTGACCTATACCTTATATTGGTATTTTAAGTTGTAGTATCTGAGGCAACACAACATAATATTGGTTGTTAATTTTCAGTTTGGATAACAGCTTTGGAATAGGCATGACATTTGATGAGATTCAAGAACATGTCAAGATCTATGAAAGGGTGTATGATCAGTTGCAGCTTTCTGACTTGGATACCTATAGTAATCCATCAAACGATGATAGAGACCCTAATAAGCCAGAGGAGTGTCAGTGGAAAAAGGTCATTGGTAGTGGACGGAAAGCAAGAAAGAATGTTATGGTAAGTTGATGATACTGTTTAAATTGTTTTGGTGTTTTGAAGTTCATTTGACATGGATCAGAGTTTGGAATCTCTGCACAAATGATACTATCTATGTCGGCTGGTGTCAGATACTTTCTTTAAGAGTGTAGGAAGATTAGAATGTGAGCATGTGGTAAACCTGGTTTTTGAAATTCTATTGTATACATATCTAAAATACCAAAATTCAGAAAAATGTCAACTACATAATTATCGGAAAAGCATTAAAATCAAAGTTTTAATGAAGTCTGTAAGACGTACATGCCAACACTTTGCAAAGAACATGTCTTTTAGTTAAATCCACCATGAGCTCATCAAAATTGATTTTGAAAACTTTAAGAATGATGTATGGTCAATCATGTGGCTTTAAACTTTTATTTGAAAGCAACTATGTGATTTCAGGCCAAGTGGGATTGCACGTAAATGTTTTGAATAAATTAAGGAATTCTATCTTACTTGAAATCATCATACCGTCAAAATATAGTTGTTCCATGTATCTCTTGCTTCCAACAAAAGAATATATCAACACAACTTGTTTTCCCTTTTTTCCCCTTCCGTGATGTTGATTACTTTCCGATTGTTCATGCAAATTATTATATTTGCAAACTCTTAACTTATATTGATTCTTCCTCAACCAATTAAGGCGTTCAGACTCCATCATAGTGTAGCCATCCACCAAGAATTTCTGGAATAATTTTCTTGAAAACAACAATGTTATAGCCTCATTTGTGTGTGTCATACCCCAAATTTGTCCTACCCTTGTACAACCTCCATTTTGTATATTCACTCGCTTGCATTATTTAGAAAAATCAAAGAATATGTTGGTGTTGCTTGAATATCATAAGGTTAACTTGAATTGAGTCTGACAGATAAAGATTGAAGTCAGTTATGGTATGGACTGAGTTTTAATGGTTATGGCTTAATTGGTCAGTCAGACAAATATTTGTTTCAGACACAACTCTGGGGGGAGTATCGATCCAAATGACGCGTGTTTAGAGATCAATTAGGGATATGGTTATCGTTTTATTTTTTTATACATTCGCTTTCGATTCTATTCGTTTTTGTTTCAAATATTTCGATCGATGACGATACCCCGAGTTATAATTTGTCAAATTATTGACAGATAATAACAAAACCCGAGACCATTTCTTTTCAAAACTTTCATTTTCGTTTTTATCCACTTTTTCTTATTCCCTAGTCAATGATGACTTTAATGATTATTATCGGTCAAATTATTGATAGATGATAATTCAGTCAAGACTATGTCACTTTCGCTTCAAATTATCTTTTAAACATTTTCTCGAAAAAACTCCAAAAGAAGGGAATTCTTGAAATCTAGCATTTCTTGGATCTTCGAGTGAATAATTCTCGAGGCACGCTCTTGAGTTGTTATTCATTCAATCTTTTGATTTTCTCAAACGCATTTTCTCAACATTTTCTCGATTAAAACTTCGAAAGAAGGAGGTTCTTGGAATCCAACATTCCTTGGATCTTCGAGTGAATAATTCTCGAGGCACGCCCTTTGAGTTGTTATTCACTCAACCTTTCGACTTTTTCAAACTCAATTATTTTCAACGCTCTCCTAAGACGAATGCTCGTAGGCATTCCCAATCATCGACATTTCGCACACACTTCACAACTCCTCGTGGTTCTGATATTAGGGGCACCCTCAGGGACTAATATCGTTTCTCACAATCCTAACCCTTGACACGTCGTCAAGTCGGTTTCATTTTCAAACAAATCCTCGATACATCGTCGAACTACTTCCAAACCAACTTCCTTTGGCCTCACATGCCATTCTTCGATTCGATCCTCTCACAAACATTTTTAAAACTTACGAAAGAGGGATATTCTCAGAATCTAGCATTCTTTGAATATTCGAATGAGAAACTCTCAAGGCGCGCCATTGAGTTGTTATTAATTCATTCTTTTGATTTCAAAACGTCCAACTCTTTATCTTCAACTTATTCTGTCAATTCCCGAAAGAACTGAGTTCCTGGAATCTCGCATTCTTTGAATTCTTGAGTGACAAGCTCTTGAGGCGCGCTCTTGGGTTGCTTTTCAATCACTCTTTCGTCTCTTTCTCAAAATTCCAATCTATTCAACCTCATCTTTTCGTGGTTGTTACCACGAACTACGGACGCTCTGATTCTTTATTCATTCTTGAATGTAAGATACGTAGGCACAAGATTGCGATGATCTTGGCGAGCACACTTCCATTCTTCTCCCCTATTCCACACTTCTATCTTCCTCCATCTTCCGTTTCCCCCCATCTTTTCCCGTAGTCGAACTACGACGCTCTGATTTCTCATTCTCGTCCGAATGGGCATACGTAGGCACAAGGGCCCCAATCCTTGGCGAGCACCCTATCTTCTAACCACCCATATCTCCTTAGCGTCTTTAACCTTTTACCCTACCAATTCTACCTTTAAAAACGAGAAGAAAAACAAGTAAACCTAAACAACACTCCCCACAATTACCTTAAGAGGTTCCCGTCGAGTACGACAGACGTGAGGGGTGCTAATATCTTCCCCTCACGTAACCGACTCCCGAACCCGGAACTTGGTTGCGACAGCCCTGTTCCTATCCTTTCGTTTTAAGAGTTTTTCTCGATATTTTCCTCTCCCGTTTATTTGGGATAAATAAAGTTCGGTGGCGACTCTGTCGAACCGCATTTCCGCGCCTTTTGCGCGAGGGTCGTTTCTCCGAAATGTCTCCGTGATTTTTCGAGGTGCGACAGTGTGTTCATGTATGCGGAAAGAAAGCCAATCTTTGATGGATTGTCGATTTTTTTTCTTGTAACCAAATGTTTGTTCTTATACTTGTGAAGTATGTTATCCCTGTAACCATCTTCACCATAGAAAAATATCAAAGGGTATTGGTATACCAGGTAACTTGGATGTAATTCATTTATTCTTTGCAAATTACCATCACGTGCTTGGATAATTATGTCTCTTTGAGAACCCGGCACAATATCACCAACAATGAGTGCAACAACTTCATAAATAGTTAGTCTATTATAGATACGATTGTCCTCTGGTCTAGCAGCAATAAGCTTCAGCTTCAAGTCTACGAACGAATTGGCCTTCAACATAACCCTAGCCATTCTAAAGGTTTTAGCATGTACGTTACAGTTGTCCAACATAGACTTTAGTTCTGAAACCATCTCTCTTTTGACATTTTTATTCTCCATGTTGATTTGATTAATTTTGTTGGTCAAAACGACAATGTATGTTTGGTAAGACGTAGCAGCTTAAGTAAGCAGATGTGTTACCTAAAGTAATACATTATGTTATCAACCTCATGATAAGTGTCAAAAATATACAATTGAGCGTATTGCGGGGGATTGCCTTACTCCTAAAGTAATGGTCCAATTCTTTGACAAGTCTAACCATGCAGACGCAAAGTAGGTGAGAACATTGCATTGTATGTTCTAATGTTGTTTTGGTAATTCTTACTTGCACGAAGTGTTTTGTCATAAAGAAGTTTTTTCAATATTTTTTAGGGTTGTTCTATCAAAGGGAGTACAATTTTCCCGCCCCTGCAGCACAACTTGAATTTGGGGATCATGGTATTGTAGCACCCCAAAATTTGCCTTTCCGTTTTGGCAGCATCTTGCTTTTGCTTCTTTGCATTTTTTCATTTCTGCATTTGCATAGCATTCGTTCTTGAGACAGGGGATCAAGGTTTTCCCGTGGCTCAGTTCTCACCTCAGTTCATGAACCTGAACAGCGAGCATCAGAGGCTCCGGAATTCATTTTGCCCAGCGGTCGGGTGACCGATTTAATTTTTATTTTGCAGGGTATTTTCAGCTCAGAAAGCAGCATTTTCATGGTTAGGATATTCAAAAGAGAGTTTCAGAAGTTTAACAGAGCTCCAAACAGTTGGAAACGGACAAAAGGGCAGATTTCCCTCCAAAAGGCGCCAAAATTCAAAATTTTGAAGGTGTTAATCGATTAACACATATGGTTAATCAATTAACCAAGTCAAAATCAGGTCAAACCTGAAGTTTTAAAGGTGTTAACCGATTAACCTATATGGTTATTCGATTAACCAGTGCAAATTTTGCCTCTGCATGCGAATTTTCAATCCAAACCATTTTGTGGTCCAATTTTGGTCATGTGCAAATCTGATTTTCACTTTGGGAAGGATCTAGAACCTATTTGAAATTTGGTTAATTTCATTTTCCCTCCAAATGCCCATTCCTCATTCCAAACCAAAATTTCCACACCACATTCCAAACCTTTCATTTGGATCCTAGCCTAAGTGATATTTAAGTGATCCACTCCAAATCTCACAAATAAAATCACTCATAATTCACCCTCATTTTCAGAATTGATCTCATTCTCTCTCAATTTTCCAATCTCCACAACCCTCACCAAAGCTCTTCTCATTGAGATCATTGATTCTTCATTGGAATCCTTGATTTCTAAGAGTTAAACCTTCATCCATTCTCTCCATTGAATCAATTTCTTCATCCAATTTTCGTGCAAAATTGGATATGAACTTGGAAGTGATTTTGGAAGTGATTATTTGGCTTGATTTGGTTTAATCTTGAATGATCTTCATTGCTACTACAAGAATTGGTGTGGATCTTAAGGTATTTCGGACTTCTAGCATCGGATCTATTCAATTACAGTTGAATCAATATTAACCGGAACAAAAATATCCACTCCGAAGGTTGGATCCGAATCTGTTTTTAGCTTATTTGCATAATCATGTAGATTATCATCTTTGATTAGCTTGTGGTTAATTTGATCTGTTTGATCCATGATTTGGTTGTGTTAATCTGTTTACATGTTGTTTGAATCATGATTTGCTGGTTTAATTTCGTGATTAAGTGATTATGCGATCATCCGGTTGATCGGATAAGTGCTTATTTGCTGAACATACTGTTCTGTTGCTATTTTTCTGCTGTTGGCACAGTGTTAATCGGTTAACGTATATGGTTAACCGATTAACCATTTCAAATATTCAAATTTTTCAAAGTTTTCAGAGTGTTAATCGGTTAACGTCTGGTGTAAACTGATTAACATGTGCAAATTTCCAGATTTTCAGCCTTTTTTAAGTGGTTAATCGGTTAACGCATATTTAACCGATTAACACTGTGCCAGTGGGTCTGTTTTGCTGATTTTCTTGCTTGTTTGGGTACCGTTTCACATCGAATCATCGTAGTTCAATATGATGCATTAGAAGTGAAATGTTTTGGGATATACGTCACTGTTTTGGTTGTTTAATCGAGATTTCATCGACTTGTGTTTGTTTTCCACTTAGATGCACACTTATGTGTTGCTGTTCATAGTGATGATGTCCTTGCATTCGCATTTCCTCTTGTGTTTTGCATCTTTATCTTTTGCGTTAATAATGGTCGAGATGTGCTTGTGGTGGTTGTCGCTACTGCGAAAATAAGGTGCCGGAAAAACAGAAGAGTCGTCACCTTTCGTTATTTATCCCTCAGAACGGGAAAGGAAACGATCGGAAAAAACCTAACGAAAAGGTATAAGACAAGGTCATCGCAACCATTGTCTGGATTCGGGAGTCAGTTACGCAAGGGGAAGGTGTTAGCACCCCTCACGTCCATCGTACTCGATGGGATCCACGCTTGTTGTGTTTATCTGACGGGTTTGTTAAATCTATCTACGCTAAGAGGTCTGGTCTAAAAAACAGAAGAAAATGACTCGGCAAAGTATCGCACTTTATGCCTACGTATTCCCGTCTGGAACGAGAAATCAGAGTCAACGTAGTTCGCCTAACTATGGGTTATGGGGGAAGGTTGCTCGCCAAGATATCGCATCTTGTGCCTACGTACTTTCATATGGCATGAAAGATCAGAGCAAACATAGTTCGGGCTACGGGGAACACAGGTTTGTTCAGATGTCTTTTATCCAAGTAAAGTTAACAGACAGTTCCAACTGATGGTATTTGCAGCTTGATCCTTGGAGACTTATGCGTTACCGTCCGCAGTAGAATTGAAAGTTAACAGAACTTCTCCTTCTGAAAAAGGGTTTTCCTGATTAAGGGTCCAAGAGGACAAAAAGGATTTGAGTGTTTTTTTTTCTCTGTTTTTTACGGAAAGAAGTATTTTTTATTTGTCTGTAGTTCGTACAGCACTAAAGACTATGACTTAGGAGCGAATGCGTTGCATATCGTCCAAAGGACATATACTAAACACTCTAGACATTTGAGAGGAGACCGCTCAAACATTATTTCCCAAGTAGCTTAAGGCTCGTAACGCACTTGTACTAACTTGCCTTTATTATGTTTTTTACTGTTGTTTGAGATAAGAAGAGAAACAGACTCTCTACGGGGAAACTGACTCGATCCTACAGTTATCATGCAATATTCGTCCTACGGTTGAGGTTAGAGGGGAAACTAACTACTGTTATCATCCATGGTTAGAATCCTATTGTCTGTCGTAACTTCTCTTGAAGAAGAGAAGTCAGAGTTCCTAGGGGAACATGGTAAATGGAAATCAAACAGCAAACAGAAAAACTGTACAAAAATTACTGTAAAGATGCATGCAATGCAAGTGAGGGAGGAAATGTGTGTGGGGCATAAGTGTCCACAAGCTCATCTCAACCTCAAGCCAGATATGAATAACAGCAAAGACAGTAAAAGAAAGTAAATGCAATTAAACAAACCACAAACCACACAGGCAAGGGAGCGAAGCTCTACCGAATACCAGCAAGCAAAGCCATACAGTAAAAATACAAGCAGAGGGAGAAACTCAACCTCTAATGCAATACAAGCAAGGGGAGAAAATCAACCCTTAGGATGCTCTTAGGCCTATTCAACTACATGACCTAATCTAAATACAACATACTAATCAAGTCACATCAATACAGTTAAACAGACAAGGAAAACAAGCCAGCAATCTCCACAGCAGAGCAATCTTCTGACAGCAGTCCAATCCAAAGCCTGTAACTGTTATCCAAGTCCACCATCTTCAAGAGAAGGAAATCAATCCAAGCAGTCCAGCAAGCTTCTACCCTAAGGAAGGAAATTTGATGTTGGGAAGCTAAGGTAAACTCCACAGGAGCTTATCCCAGGCACTCAACCAACAAAAGGATCTTTGGGGAAACCTAGGGGTTTAGCTCCTTCAAGAGGTGTGCCATATTCCCCCCACAGGAGGGACTGAGCTACCTCAAGAAGGTTCCTAAAGAGGAAAGAATGATAGCACTTTAGGAGAATGGAAATGGGAAGCAAGGTAAGTTCCACAGGAACCTACCATAGACACTCAACCAAATCGATTTCCTTCGGAAAGCTTGCTTAGTCTCAACTTCAATGTGAAAGGCAGGGAATTCCTCCACAGGAGGAATTATACCCACAATGAAGGATTCTAATTAAGCAAAGGAATGTTGAAGAGGAGCTAATCCTAAGGAAAGATCATCACCTACTTGAATTGCTAAAGAAACATCAAGTGTTATCTCCTAAAAACTACCTATTCTAAGGTCAATTGGTAAAATAGGAAACTAAGGGAAAATCAATCCAAAAAAATCTAAAGAAAATCTTACATCATCTAATATGTGTTAACATGCTATGGTAGAAAAATCAGAGGTTAAATCTAAACCAAAGTGCTCAAATCAAATCCAAAGCTCAAGGGTGTACTAAAGGAATCATTAAAGAAATACTCCTAAACAATTAAACTAAAAACCCTATTTAAAGTCATCTAAAAAATCAAGAAAAAATCATATATCAACATAATCATGTTTACAGCCAGCACAAAAAAATTCAATATCAAACTCAAAAAAATGAGAGAGAAAGAAAATCAACAAAATCAACATCATTATTTCATTATTACAAAATGAACTAAAAAGAATAAAATGGAATAAAATGTAAAATGCCTGAAATAATAAAATGAAAAACATGATAAAATCCTAGACATTTAAATCTACCTTCACAAATTTTTTCAGGATTTATTAACAATTTTTACTATTTTTTAATGATTTATTTCTAACAAGCAATTAAACTAAAAACATAAGAAAAAGAAATTAAAGTAAACCAATGCAGGGGTGTAACTAGTAACTAATTCAAGTAATACACGCATGGGCCCTGGAAAGGGGGTGGGAACAGCCTACTGGGCGCAAGGCCCAAGTGAGATTAAAATTCAGCAAAAAAAATTCCCATTAAAACGCCCAGGAGGAGGTGTATTGAGCAAGAAAATCGCGTGTAATATCAAGTTGGGCTGGAAGAGAGGGGTGCGCGTAGCATAAATCGCAAGCGCATATACTCATGTTTAGTTCTCAATATTAATTCAAAAATTAAAGAAAAGAAGGCCATGCTGGGATTCGAACTGGTGCTCTCTTGGTCACATAGGCGCGCTGCAAGACCACTAACCAAAACGCCGCGTTTTGGAGGGCGTGACGTGGCGCGCTCTGCGCGCTTGGATGAGAAGACTTGGTCTCTTCTCCCTTGCGAACGAACGGAAAGGATTATTTCTTCAACCTTTTGAACTTTCTGCACATGAATAGCTTCGCGCGCAGCCCCCCATGGCGGACGGAAAACGGAATTTTTCCGGCCAACTTCAAACGACTGTAACTCCCTCATTACTCAACCAATCGCGATGATCTTTGAACCAAAATCGCATGAAATTTCGAGAGGAATCCAAATATACTACTTAAACAGCCTAAACATCCATGAATAAAAAATTCTTCATCTCAACCTAAAACGGGTCTAATCCTAAAATGTCACTAAACATCCAATTCTTTGCCCAGAAATCATCTACAATTTAAGGTGAACCTAACCACATGATTCTAATGCATTGAAAACACATAAATTAAGAGAAAATTCAAGAAGTAAGAACCTGAGTTCAAGCTTCAATTGGAGTCGTTTCTGGCTTGATTCTTGATCCAAAACGTTCCAGATCCAATGAGTGATGATGTTAGAAGAAGATTGAATCCTCAATTGTGCTTGAAACAGCCTCTAACAGAAATTCACTCTTCCATTTTTCTTCTTCAAGCTTCAATGGTGATCTTTGCTCTCAGCCCCAATCAATCACCAACCTTGTTTCTGATGAGCTCCTAGACCTTTATAGGATTGTTTAGAACCTTCTAGAGCTCAGGCCCAAGCCCAAAATCAAAGATCCAAATCCAACTTTTCTTCCAAAATTTGATTATGGTAATGCATGAAATTGGCTTCATAGCTTGCATTGGAAGCTTTGGATGACTTGCATATTCCATTTAGAATGAATTCAGCCCAAAAGGAATCTCCAAATTGCCTTGGTGAAGGAATTGTGTAATGTAACTTTTATGTGAAGAAATCTTGTGAAAGGACAGGAAGCACACTTCAAACGAAAATTCCACAATTTCCAATGTCTTTAAAACATATTTTCTGATTAAAATGAGTGGTTGTTTGACTTGTTTTGGACCCATAATCATTTATTTCAATTTCCCACCAAAATTGCCTTTGAATTTCTTCTTTATTCAAACCACTTCACACCAATCTTTGATATGAGCCAAATCAATTCACCATGAGTTCTTGGTCAGCCTAAAAACCACATTTCTAACAAGTTCCATGTTGAACAAAAATCCATTTGACAAGTGCAAGTTGGAGATTTTGACCTATGATTGAAAATGGCCTATAATCTCACTTTCCCATAATACCCCTAACTTGTAAACCTCATAACTTGAGTTCTACAAATCATATGGAAGACTTCTAATACAATTTGGAAATATAAGATCATGAGGAACAACTTTCATGTTGGCAAAAAGTTTAGGTGAAACCTCCTTCTATGTCAAAAATAACTTTAAAGTCAGATGATTTTCACAGACAAATTTTAGATGCCTCTGAGGACCTGTAACTTGTCTGGACCATAACTTGAGTTCTATAAATCCAATGGATGACTTCTAGTACTCAAATTAAATCTAAGATCATCCTATACAACATTCATGTGGAGGCCAAAGTCATATGAGACTTGTATCTTGACTTACATGGCTTGGAAGTTTGGCACTAAATAGGGGATTTTACCCTAGGAACCCTGACTTAGCAACTCTAACCACTCTTGATTCTTCTCAACTTGATCTTGAAAAAATCTCTCATATGCCTCAAAATATCATTTCATGATTTCAATGACCTAGAAGTAGGCTTTGATCTTCTTCAATTGCTCATTTTGGCCTAGGATTAACCAGATGAAACCCTAGTGACATCCACTTCAACTGTGGCTCTTGCACTTGATAAAATAACTTGATTGGGCTCCAACATGACCTTCAAGGTACTTCAATGAGCTCTACCCACACATTCTCTCCTTAATCAAGGCCTTACAATCCATTGCTGACCTTCAACTGGCTCCAAGTGAGGAGATGAACCTCATACAAGCATTCAAACTCCTCAAGGACCCAACCCTCTGTCTGATGTTATGATGGCTTCTCAAATTTTCATAAGACATCTGGTTAGGCTTCTCTTGACATGTATCATACGTGATCCCCTATTAAATGAAGGATGCCATGCTATGTAAATTCTAGAACTATGTTAGAACAATGTTATGCTATGCAATGAAACATAAACCAAGCGAGATAAGGTTAGGCAAATTTTTGGGGTGCAACAGCTGCCCCTATTCAAGCGGCTTGGACCCGACTGGATGAAAAGTGAACGAATTTCAAACAATCGAGGTAGAAGACGGTTGAATACCAAAGAACCCGGAAATTTGCCAACCGCAGAAATAAACTGCACAAACTGCTTGGGGAAAAAGGTCCAGCAAATTGGATCCAGTTGTCACGGCAACAACCGATCAATCCTTTGATAAAGAAACTGATTTCGACATCAACCACTTGCGTGACACCACAAGAATTGAATCCAAACAATCAACTTCAAAATACGCTACAATAAGCGGGCCCTACGTAAAGTGTGTCATCCCTATACTATCTGGGATCTTCCTTTTCCAAGCCACGCTGCGGGGAAAATCTGGCAACAAACTCCAAAGTCTAATTATGAAGTCATCCAATGCCAATAACAACAACATCAAACTCTAATTATGAAGCTATTCAATGCCGACGAACTCCAAAGTCTGATTATGAAGTCGTTCGATGCTGACGAAACTTTCTGGCAACAACTCCAAAGTCTAATCATGAAGCTGTGGTAATGCTGACGTAACAGCAACTAGAGGAAACTATGTTGGGGATTTTCTAACGACGACTCCAAAGTCTAATTATGAAGCCGTGTAATAATGACATAACAGCCACTCAAGGAAAACTCAGCCGAACTCCAAAGTCAAATTATGAAGTCTGCAATGCTAACGTAACAGCTACTCGAGGAAAATTATGCCGAACTCCAAAGTCAAATTATGAAGTCTGCAATGCTGACGTAACAGCTACTTGAGGAAAATTTTGTCGAACTCCAAAGTCAAATTATGAAGTCTGCAATGCTGACGTAACAGCTACTCGAGGAAAATTCTGTCGAACTCCAAAGTCAAATTATGAAGTCTGCAATGCTGACGTAACAGCTACTCGAGGAAAATTCAGCCGAACTCCAAAGTCAAATTACGAAGTCTACAATGCTGACGTAAAGCTACTCGAGAAAAATTCTGTCGAACTCCAAAGTCAAATTATGAAGCCATTCCATCCATTCGAAGAAACTCTGTCGAGGAATTTCTAACAACAACAATTCAAGGAAAACTTTGTCAATCTTCAAAGTCCAATTATGAATCCCTCCAGAACTGACAATAACTCCAAAGTCAAATCATGAAGCCTGGTAGCGATGATGTAACGAACTTCAAAGTCTAATTATGAAGCCGTGCAATGCTGACGTAACAGCAATTCAAGGGAAACTCTATCGAACTCCAAAGTCAAATTATGAAGCCCTCTAGACCCCTTCCAAGGAAACTCTAACAACAACTTCAAAGTCTAATTATGAAGCCATTGTAATAGTGATACCCTCTCCAAAGTCTAATCTTGGAGCCTCACATGCTGACGAACTTCAACGTCAAATTATGAAGTCGTAACAACAAGTAACGATTTCAACCATCTAATCGCTGAAATCTTCCTTTAACAATGCTGACAACAACTTCAAAGTCAAATCATGAAGCCATTGACTACTGAAAACAACTTCAAAGTCAAATTATGAATCCTTTCAGAACTGACAATAACTCCAAAGTCAAATTATGAAGCCATGTCATGATGGTAGCAACTTCAAAGTCTAATTATGAAGCCGTGACAACAAGTAATGATTTCAGCCGTCAAATTGCTGAAATCTTCTTGTAAAATACGGACAACAACTTCAAGGTCAAATCATGAAGCCTTGTAGCACTGATATACCGAACTTCAAAGTCTAATTATGAAGTCGTTCCATGCGGACAACAAACTTCAAAGTCTAATTATGAAGTCGTTCCATGCTGACGTAACAGCAACCATAGGAAATTCTGTCGAACTCCAAAGTCAAATTATGAAGCCCTCTAGAACCATTTTAAGGAAATTATGACAATAGCTCCAAAGTCTAATTATGAAGCCCTTGTAATGCTGACGAACTTCAAAGTCAAATTATGAAGCCGTATAATGTTGACAACAACTTCAAAGTCAAATTATAAAGCCTTGACAACCAGCTGAGGATAACTCTGCCGGGGAAATTCTGACGTCAACTGCCAGACATTCACATTGACGACGAGTAAGGACTTCAGATGTCTAATCTCTGAAATCTTTCTTTAAAATGTTGACAACAACTTCAAAGTCAAATTATGAAGCCTGGACAACAAGTACTGACTTCAACCGTCTAATCGTTGAAATCTTCTTTTCTAAAATGCTGACGTGACAGCAATCCGAGGGACAACTCCACTGGGGAATTTTTGAAAACCGATATTGGTGCTACGTAAAGCGCGAACTTGACATCTTTTTCTGAGGAAACATGCGAAGTACTAAATAAAAGTGTGAATCTGGCACCCGAAGACTTGAACCATCAACTCTGCGGGGAAATTCTGACGACGGTGTTAGACACCTATTTCGACAACAGGGGACAACTCCAAGATTTTCAAAACTGTTGTACGGCAGTCTGAAGAATACTTTGCTAGAGAATACGATAAACTTAACCAAGTAACTCTGATGGGGAAAACTCTACTAGGGAAGTCACGAGTAACAACTCCAAAAGTTTAAACCACGCAATCTTTTAATGCTGGCGTAACAGCAATCTGAGAAGACCTCCGCTGGGAGGAGCGAAGAGAAACTTAACCAAGTAACTCTGCTAGGGGAGCATATGACAGGGCGAACACTATCATCGCATATCTCACGCCACAAATCTGAATATCCGGACACTTTCCTGAACAATAATCTCAATTATCTGCAGGGACAAACACCTGAAAACAAAGAGGTAATCAACCTGGCCTATGTTTCAAAATGCATATGTTTGACAATGGCGTAATGCTCCATACAGCATGGAAACGCTACGCATTTTAGTAGATGCAAATATGATGATATATGCAAATGCAAAGGGATGCTCCAGCAAAATAAATGCTGAAGACAAAGCTGAATCTGCTGGAGATGATCAGGTATCACAGACATATTCCAGCAAAATAAATGCTGGAACGGTGAAACCAACTCTGCAGGGGATAACCATCTTGCTGGGGAATGGCTCACAAGCTCGAGATCACGAACTCTGCTGATGATGTTTATCCTGTCGGAGGAAAAACAACCTGCTGGAGAAAAGAAAAAGGAAAACCCGCTCGGGGATGTTCCTTTCAAACCACTGATCACCTGATCATGCTCTGTGGGGATTAACCATCCTGCTGGGGATACTCAGCTGGGAATCGATTCGTGTACTCTGATTGTACTCTGTGAGAATTCTCTCTGGGGAGTAAATGCGCTCATAACCAACCACCGGGAATGCACACTCCGCTGGGTATATTAATCCCGCCTTGCTGGGGACGACTTTATCCTACCGAATAAGTCAATCCTGAATTGCTGAGGATAATCTGATCCTACTCCGATGCAATCCCAACTCTCCTGGGGATAAAAACTTCGACTTCCATCTGCCGGGGATGAAAAGCCAATTCCATCCGCTGGGGGGAATAAGTTTCACATAGAGCCTGCTCTGGCTGGGGAACACCCCCCCTTGGATATCTGCTGCAAAGGTGACGACCCTGCAAAACACGAACGAACACAAGACATTCTACACAAAAGGAAATATCCTGGTTAGTATCCATGACAACTATTCAATTAGTTCAAAGTTTTAACAATCATTGGCCGAGGCCTGCAAGCTTATGCACATGTAAGTTTATCAAAACATCGGCGTTTTCCACAAACAAAACAGTAAAAGTTAAAACAAGAACTAAACATCAAGTACTGAATAGTATGTTTTATTGATAACAACCTGTAAATAGGTAAAGTTGGTACATCGGATGCAACTCCTGAAAAGAGGAAGTTACGCAAGAGTAAATGCACATATGTACAAGAATACAAAAGAGAAAATTGTATACATGTCGGCAACGTGGTACAGACGAACACCATGAGCTGATCCTCCTATGACTCGCCTGACTCCGACGCTTTCCCGATGCTCCATCCTCGGAAGAGATTGTTTTGGATAACCGACCCTCAGGTACTCCCAAACCACTAAGTAATGCAGTATCAAACTCGGACCGCAGTCATTTGCTTTTCAATCCTTAACTTTTGCCTGAATCGCCCTTTGCGGGTTTTCGATTCACCGGGATACCCTTTTTTGCCGAAGTCGCCTTCTCAGGTTTTTGACTTCGCGGGTGCATATTTTTTCAATTTTATCCCTAACTTTTGCCCGAACCTTTCTTTATTTTCTTGGTTCGCCGGGATGCCCCATTTTTGCTTGGACTCTCTTTTTTCTGTCCAGCGGGTCTCTTTAAGCAAAGTATTTTTTAACTGCGTCCGAGTTCACAGGGGATGAAAAATCTTCGCCATCCATGGTGGACAACAGTAAGGCTCCTCCAGAGAAGACCTTGCGAACAATGTATGGACCTTCATAGTTGGGAGTCCATTTGCCCCTGTGATCTGACTGTGGCGGGAGAATCTTCTTTAGCTTCGAGGGCGCACTTTCTTGTCGAAAGCTTTCTTCATTCGGCTCTGGTATAACCGACCATATGCGATAGATGCAAGTCTCTTCTCATCCATCAAACTGAGCTGATTTAATCTATTCCGTACCCATTCTGCCTCATCTAGTTGGACATCGAGCAATACTCTCAAGGAAGGGATCTCAACTTCTAATGGTAGGACAGCCTCCATACCGTACACCAATGAGAAAGGTGTTGCCCCGATTGATGTGCATACCGTCGTACGATAATCGTGCAATGCGAAGGGCAACATCTCGTGCCAGTCTTTGTATGTCACAACCATCTTATGAACTATCCTCTTGATGTTCTTATTGGCCGCCTCAACAGCGCCATTCATCTTGGGCCGATAGGGAGATGAATTGTGATGCTCAATCTTGAAATTCTGGTACAGTTCCTTCATCATTTTGTTATTCAGGTTTGAACCATTGTCAGTAATGATTCTTTCAGGAATACCGTAGCGACAAATGATGTCCTTCTTCATGAACCGGGCTACCACTTGCTTGGTAACATTAGCGTAAGACGCTGCTTCAACCCATTTGGTGAAGTAATCGATAACTACCAAGATGAACCTGTGTCCATTGGATGCGGTGGGCTCAATTTTGCCAATTATATCGATGCCCCACATGGAGAAAGGCCACGGGGACGCCATAACGTTCAAAGGGCTCGGTGGCCCCTGAATCTTATCCATATAAACTTGGCACTTGTGGCACTTTTTTGCAAATTTGAAACAGTCTCGTTCCATTGTCAGCCAATAATACCCTGCCCGCAATAGCTTCCGAGACATGGCGTATCCACCAGCGTGCGTGCCAAAGGTTCCCTCGTGGACCTCTTCCATGAGTAAATTAGCCTCTTTCTCATCAACACATCGCAAAAGCACCAAATCATGGCTTCTCCTATACAGAACACCATCCGGATTCAAGTAGAAATTGCCAGCCAATCTCCTAAGAGTCTTCTTATCGCGGCTGGATGCCCCAGTCGGATACTCTTGGTTCTTTAGGAAATTCTGGATATCGAAATACCACGGCTTGCCATCGGAGGTTTCCTTAATGGCGAATATGAAGGCGGGCCTGTCAAGGCGAGAGATAACTATTCTGGAAGCCTCATTCCAGAAGTTAACTTTGTACATGGAAGACAACGTCGTAAGAGCGTCAGCCATATGATTTTCTGCCCGCGGCACATGATGAAACTCTACCCTGTCAAAGAAAGGCAACAGTCTCCTTGCATAATTCATATACGGTATCAGATTGGGCTGACGGGTCTCCCATTCACCCTTGATCTGATTTACGACTAGCGCGGAATCTCCATACACATCAAGGTTTGTAATCCTCAAATCAATAGCCTCCTCAAGGCCCATGATACACGCCTCGTATTCGGCTTCGTTATTAGTAACTGGGAATGTCAATCTGGCAGTGAACGGGATGTGCGTCCCATGGGGAGTCGTGATGATTGCCCCAATTCCACTTCCATATGAATTTACAGCGCCGTCAAAAATCAATTGCCATTGGGAACTCCGCTCGGGACCCTCACCATGCAACGTCTCTTCGCAATCTTTCATCTTTAAGTACATGATATCCTCGTCAGGAAAATCGAACTTCATCGGCTGGTAATCGTCAATGGGCTGCTCAGCCAGGTACTCTGACAGTACGCTACCTTTGATAGCTTTTTGCGAGACATACTGTATATCGTACTCTGTCAGTACCATCTGCCATCGGGCAATCCTTCCAGAAAGTGCCTGCTTCTCAAAGACGTATTTTATCGGATCCATCTTCGAAATCAACATGGTTGTATGATTCATCATGTATTGTCTCAGACGTTTGGCAGCCCAAGCAAGTGCACAACACGTCTTTTCGAGCATAGAGTACCGAGACTCACAATCCGTGAATTTTTTACTCAAATAATAAATCGCATGCTCTTTCCGTCCAGTCTCATCATGTTGACCGAGAACACAACCCATACTGTTCTCAAGAACCGTCAAATACATAATCAAGGGTCTCCTGGCTACTGGGGGTATTAAAACTAGAGGTTCCTGCAAGTACTCTTTTATTCTTTCGAATGCCTTTTGGCAATTCTCATTCCAGACCACCGCTTGATCTTTTTTCAACAACTTAAACAATGGCTCACACGTGGCAGTTAGGTGAGATATGAACCGGGCAATGTAGTTCAACCTCCCCAAAAACCCACGAATCTCTTTCTCGGTTTTCGGTGCTGGCATTTCTTGTATAGCTTTTATCTTTGCAGGATCAACCTCAATTCTTTTTTCACTAACAATGAACCCCAGTAGCTTACCAGATCTCACCCCGAAGGTGCACTTGTTAGGATTCAGCCTCATCCTGAATTTCCTAAGCCTCTTGAATAATTTCAGAAGATTGACCAGATGTTCTTCCTCCGTTTGGGATTTGGCAATCATATCATCAACATAGACTTCGATCTCTTTATGCATCATGTCATGAAAGAGTGTTGTCATAGCTCGCTGATATGTTGCCCTGGCGTTCTTCAAACCAAAGGGCATCACTTTGTAGCATAACGTTCCCCACGGGGTAATAAAATTCGTTTTCTCCATATCCTCCGGCGCCATCTTTATCTAATTATAGCCCGAAAAGCCGTCCATGAAGGAAAACACTGAAAATTGAGTTGTATTATCAACCAAAACATCAATGTGAGGAAGAGGGAAGTCGTCCTTTGGACTCGCCTTATTCAGATCTCTGTAATCAACGTACATCCGCACCTTACCGTCTTTCTTCGGTACAGGTACTATATTAGCGACCCAAGAAGGGTAAGTCGTAACAGCAAGAAAACCAGCATCCAACTGTTTCTGCACTTCCTCCTTAATTTTCACAGCCATATCTGGTTGAGTTCTCTTGAGTTTCTGTTTAATCGGCGGACACTCCTCTCGCAATGGCAAACGATGAACCACCATATCAGTATCCAGCCCGGGCATATCTTCGTAAGACCAAGCAAATATATCACTATACTCTCGAAGTATCTCGATAAGCCTTTGCTTGATATCACTTTGCAGTGCAGCCCCTATACGAATATTCCTGACACATTCCTCGGACCCCAAGTTAATGACTTCAATTTCCTCCTGATGAGGCAGAATAACCCTCTCTTCCTGTTTCAACAATCGAGTCAGCTCTTCTGATAAGTCATCATCCTCAACAATCTCTTCTTCGGCTTGAAAGATCGGGTGCTCAAAGTCGAAGCGAGTCATAGGAAGTTCTTGGTTGGTGTCATCTGAAATTATGTGAGTCCTGCGAGAAAAAATGGTTAAACGCTTCAAATGATATGCCAACAAAGCATATAACCACATTGCCATTTTATTGCTAAAATAAAAACAGAAAGACAAGGATCACAAAATTTGTATGGAAAAACGCCTTTATTCAATGATTAACCAAAGCATACACGTAAGCAAATAGGCCCTGAAATAAGATCTCTATGCCCCGGGTAAGACATAGGATTGTACAATAATTGGAAAACAAAGCATTACTGTTTCGTTGTCACTTGGATAACATCCTGGATTGACCAGTTGCATAAGCTCTGCCCTGGTACGCTGGGTCTGATCCAAGCATCCATATCGCAATCATTGTCTTCGTCCTCAACATCGGACACAGCATTGATTCTCTTATAGCTTACTCCTCCAGGAGTAAACATCACCTGCCCTCGGAACCTCGGCGTGTTTTGTGGGGAAGATGATGATGATGGGCGATACCCCAAGCCAAATTTGTCCTGCTTGACAGGAATATCCAGGACTTGACCCCACCTCTTGGTCTCTCCGGTCTGTACCACTTCCTGGGCTTCCTTATACGAAGACATGGCCACTTCCGGCCCTTTGCTGCTCACAGGAGCTTCATCCTTAATCTTCACTCCTTCGAAGGCTTGGCACAATGTCTCGTGGATTTCTCCGTCCACTTCGACGTATTTGAAGGATGATAAATGACTGACCAGAATGTCCTCTTCACCACATATAGTAACAATACTGCCATCAACCATATATTTTAGCTTTTGGTGAAGCGTGGATGTTACAGCCCCGGCGGAATGAATCCACGGTCTTCCAAGTAGACAACTGTACGCTGGTTGGATGTCCATAATATAGAACACGGTGTCAAATACTTCTGGACCCACTTGAATTGGCAATGTGAGTGCCCCAAATACAGACCTCCGGGTTCCATCAAACGCTCTTACGACCAGATCACTGGGCGTGCAAATTATTCCTCGAGTATCCAATTTCAACAGTGCCTTCTTAGGCAACATATTTAGGGATGACCCGATATCAACAAGAACATGGGACATGACGGTGCCCTTACACTCAACTGAAATGTGCAAAGCATTATTGTGGTCGCGACCTCTAGGTGTCAAATCAAAATCAGTAAACCCCAGACCGTGCCCCGCATTCACATGGGCCATTACCCCCTCAAGTTGATTAACAGAAATCTCCTGGGGTACGAAGGACGTCTCAAGCACTTTCAACAGGGCGTTCCAGTGAGCTTCGGAACACAACAATAAAGACAAAATGGAGATTTTTGAAGGAGTTTGTTGTAAATGATCAACGATCTTGTAACCACTCTTTCGAATTAGCCTCATAGACTCCTCCACATCTTTATTCAATGGTTCTTTCTCCTTCTCTTGGGGAGGTCCACCCTCATTCACTTTGCTTTTGCCCTTCACAATTCTTTCTGCTTCTACTTCTGGCAAAGTAAAGATTCTTCCACTACGGGTCATACCGCCCGCTCCTACCAGATTATCAACTGATTCCACCGGCAGATCATCCAGATTAATTCTCTCACCATTATAATACACTTCTGCTCCATAACTCCAAGGGACGGCCTTGGTGCTCTCATACGGAATGGGTTTTTCTTTAGTGATGGTGATAGTCAGTCGCTTGGCAGGCGCCGATATCGTGACAGACTTGAATGGTATCGTAACAGTGGAAATCTCACCTTGCTCTTCGACCATTGCCTCGGCAGGCTTCTCTTCGGCAGCAGTGCGATCAAATTGTAACGTACCCTCATCAATCAGACTCTGAATTCCTCTTTTCAAACTATCGCAACCCTCAGGCCTAGTTGAACAATCTACACAGCCCTCATCACATCCTGGGTAGACTCCCCCTTTCAACAGACGGCTTTTCACGTAACCCAGAGGTGTCTTTAGTTCCTCCACATTCACAACCAAATTTAACTCCGCCTCTGCCAGAATAGCGTTCGCTCCTGCTGCTCTCTGCTTTGGCATTGGCTGTTGTATAATATTGGGTCCTTCTGTGCCGAAATTTATAGTTGTGCTATCAATTAGATCCTGCACCTTATGCTTGAAGGCGTGGCGATTCTCAATGTTATGACCGGGCGCCCTGGAATGAAACTCACAATGCTCATTGACGTCATACCCATACAGAGGGGTGCCCGTCGGTGGGGCCAAGGTCCTTTTCTCAACCAATTGTAATCTCAACAAAGTCTGAAGAAGTTCAGCATACGATACTGGAGGTACATCAAATATCCTTTTCGTCCTTGGATTCTAAACTCTTTGCTGATTAGTATTCTGCTGCCTCGACTGCTGCTGAGGTTGTTGCTGTTGTTGTTGCGGTGCAGGGATTGTCACACTAGCAACTTGTTGCTGCATACGCCAGTTATGACTCTTATTCTTCCTTTGAGCGCTATACACTGAGTTAGTGTCTCCTTGTTTTTTACCACCGAAAGCCTTCTTGCCACCTCCTGCTGAGGTTGATTCACCAGTCTGAAGCTTACCAATCTTAATTCCATTCTCAACTCGCTCACCCATCAGGATCAAGTCAGAGAAACTGCTCATTGAACCGTTGAGAAGTTTATCGTAATACAGCCCTGAAAACGTACCCACGAAGATATCTATCAACTCTCTCTCCACCATGGGTGGTTGTACCCTTGCAGCCAACTCGCACCATCTCTGAGCATATTCTTTGAAACTTTCACCAGTCTTCTGAGAGAGATTCTGCAATTAAACCCGATTCGGAGCAAGATCACTGTTATATTGGTAGTGTCTCACGAAAGCTTCTGCCAATTCTTTCCAACTTCCAATTTGAGTAGGTTATAAACCCATGTACCATTCCAATGACGGCCCAGACGGACTATCCTGAAAGAAGTGCATTAACATCTTCTCATCGTTGGAGTAAGCAGACATTCTTCTATAATAAGATCGTACGTGCACTCTGGGACACGTGTCTCCCTTGTATTTGTCAAACGCAGGAGCCTTGAACTTTAGTGGCACCCTCAGCCCAGGAACCAGTCCCATGTTCGCCATATCCAAACCCACAGAATTCTGGTTGGCTATTCCTTTTATCTGCTCTTCTAGCATCTTGAACTTCCGATCATTTTCAGTAAGCCTCTCATAACCCATGCCTTTACTAGAAAAAGCATCTTCCTGGAGGTCTTCACCCCAATAAGGACCCTCATTGTCGTACCCAGCGTACGCAGCGTTGCGACCATGACCATTCTGGAAAAACCTGGGGTCATACCTCAGATTACCGAGCTCTTGATTAGAAGCAGCTGTCCCGAAGCCGGTATTGTAGGCACCCATTCCGTAACCATTGTTACTCATAGCTCCAAAAACCTGATTACCAAATCCAGCATTGGCACCACCAGCGTTACCGAAGCCCATATTCACACCAGCAAAGCCTGTATTGCCGTTGACCACATTCACACCGGTATTCCCAGCACCAGTGTTGAAAACAGCATTACCATTGCCAAAAACGTTCCCATTGGTTTCCAAGTTACCGTTTCTATTACCAGCGTTCCCGTTACCAGCCACGAGAACATTCTCACCAGCGTCCAGACCGACCACTGGTATAGCATCACCAGCCTGAGGAGTTTCACCATGAGGACGATTAGCATCTGTACCCCCATGTAGCACACCATTGTTATCAACTCGTGCAATCAAGGGTTGCACGAGAGTCTGGAGCTGTTCTTGGCCTTTAGCCACGGTCTCCATCACTTGCATAAACTGAGCCATGTGGTCACGCATCTCCTGCATCTCTGACTGCATCTGGTCCATGACTTTCTTACAGTTGCTTCGGGTGGAGTAACAGTGAGTTCGATGTTCGGCAATCCTGGAACCTGCATCAACAGAGGGTTAGGGAATACAGTACAAAGTCCCTGTCATACAAATGATGTATGCAGATGCAAACACGTATCCATGCATTAGGAGGAAGTTCCCCTCGATTCTAGCTCCAAGACAAATAAAGTCTACTGTCCAATCATGGAAAAGAAATCCTCATATATATATATATGAAAAGCCCGCTTGGGTAGTGTTAGATGTCAAATTTCACTTATTTGATCTATCATATATTGGCATCTTTCACTCATTTTTGTCATATAAGTGTTGAAAACCACTCTGGTTTTGTTTGGTTTGCAATATAGAGTGAAAATATTTTGGTACATTTGATTTGTGTGCTATTGTGCAGGAATCAGGCACAAAACAAATGGAAAAGTAAGACATAAGAAATGGGCAAAGGAACCAAGAAAACAAACAAACAAACAGCAAGCTCGCTAGGCGAAGATGCAGCGAGGAAAGGTAGTGAAGCACTCGCTAGGCGAAGGCGCAGCGAGTCTCCAGCGAACACTTCCAGTAGAAAAATGTTGTCAGCTCGCTAGCAGCTCGCCTAGCGAGCAGGTAGCGAACGTTCGCTAGCAGCTCGCCTAGCGAGCAGATAGCGAACGAGCCCAGAATTGAACAGATCTGAAAGTTCCAAAAGTTCGCGTTCGCTAGTTGTTCGCCTAGCGAACGTGACAGAACCAAAATGTGTATTTAAGTCATTTTCTTGTATTTTTAGGTCATAACTCCATTTTTGGGACATAACTTCATATTGTAACATTTTGGAACATCAGAA
This sequence comes from Lathyrus sativus, assembly GCA_963859935.3. NCBI lineage: Eukaryota > Viridiplantae > Streptophyta > Magnoliopsida > Fabales > Fabaceae > Lathyrus > Lathyrus sativus. Next base: position 494,662,461 of record OZ012741.1, read on the forward strand.
CTCATCTCTCTTCATTTCTTGAGAGAGAGAAACACAAAACCCTAAGAGGGAGGAGGTAAGATCTTCGATCTCTTATTGGGGTTTGGATTGTAATCTTTTGATACCTTATGTATTTCATCTAATTTATGTTTGTGAACTAGTTTTTATTCTCTATTGATTAATTATCTTTGGTTGCTTGTATGTGGGTCTTGACAAAACCTTTTCACATCTTTGATCTCAGATCTTCTTCTATCAATGAACAAACTTTTGACATGGTTTTGAAGTTGATATTCATTTTATCTTCTATGGTGTTGTGTTGATTAAGTAGCATGGCTAGCATGGGTAGGATCAATATGATATTGTGTGGGTATGTGATAATAGTGATGAAGAATGTTGTTCACAACCATTTGGCGGATTAGATGAATACATGGAAAAAGGGTTAAGCGTGTGTACGCATTTTGATCATTGTGTTTTATGCAAAACAATTGTTTATCTGATATGGGTTTCATTCTTGTTTACCTGTTAATCTTTGATTTGAATCGTGATAGAGATATACTTTTCGGATCTGGATCTAGGATGATTACCGGTTAGGTCCTAAATGATAGAGATAGATTTAGGCTTAGCATTTGCGTGAGTATCAGATCTTAATGTTCTGTGTTGTGTTTTTGTTGGGTGAGGGATCACCAATGAGACAACACGGTTTTTCTCTCGACGCCGTGTTAGAGATAAGCTTTGTCTTGAGTGATACGTGATGATATTAGACGAATGATTGCGTTGTGTTTAATTTGATCAGAAGAATGCATATGTTATTAATTGATGAAATCCAATGCCAGCAAGACTCCGTTTATATTTCAGTCTTTATTTTATAATTTCTATTTTTATTTATGGTTCTTTGAACCCTTTAAACCAAAACTTTTGAACAATAAGTTTAGAAATGTAGAAATCGTTGAACGGCGTTCATATCGCACTGATCCCTGTGGAGACGACAAAACTGGGTACTTAATATTTTTTGCTTGTTGCTATACCGCATCAACAAAATGGCGCCGTTGTCGGGGATTAGTGTTGAGATTTTGAAGTGCATTGCAACGGTTCTATATTTTTAAGCTTTGTAAATTTTGTATATATTTGTTCCTTTTTATGTTTTTTCTAATGTGTTCAGGAATGACGAAAACTCCTTATAGAGTGGTTGCTATCGGTATAAAAGCATTCAATGAAGCTTCGACCGGGTTTGGATGGCAATGATAGTATGAAACAAGTGAATGTTGTCAAGGTACATGGTTTCCTTCATTTAGAATTTTAGAATGCTTAAGAACTTAAGTCTTTGTGCAAATGAAATTTGTTCTTTTGGCAACTTATTTGAATGATTGTTTCACTTAGGACCAAAAACCACAATTTGTGAGAAAGCTTCCATTGTTTACTAAATGTTGGATTTCTGATAAACTTTGTTGATTCGTATGATTCATGCTTTATCTTTGTATCATTATGAATTTGTGGAAGCATTAGAAATGATCAAGGCACTTGTTTATATTGAGCACAACTATGTCCAAATGCAACTTACCCGTGAGTAGAGAGAATTCGTTAACCCCTTTGAGCCTAAACAATGTGAATCTCATTCTTAATTTTGTGAGATTTTAAAAATTTTCCTGAACCCTTGAATTTGTTTTAATTGCATTCTTTGCCATAAAAAGCTAAGAGCATTCACTTGAGGGTTGAGTAAAATTTAAGTTGGGGCGAATGAAAAAGGAAGATAGTAGGTTGTTACAATTTTTGAAAAATTCAAGCAAGCATTAAAAAAATTGTTATTTGAAAATGAAAAAAAATGATGAAAAAAAATATGAGAAAAAGAATGCTTGCTTGGAAAAGAAAAATAGTGAAAGAATAAGTTGTGAAATAAAGTTGGGAAGGTTTGCAATTAAGAAATGAATGGAATGAAGTTGAGATATATAAATAACGTGTACGGTGAATGCCTCTTTTGCATCGGCAATTTCGTTTCCATGGCCTTAGAAATGTCCCTTGTTTGTAAACCCGACCAAGCTACAACCTTAAAGACCTTAGTGATCTTCTTGCTTCCATATTTTTGCTTTTGATTGTTAGATTTTGTATGAATTTAATTGATATTGACATTGCTTGTTAGTTGAGTGAAATTGTCCCCGTGGTTGCAAACGCGTAATTTCTTCAATCCTTATTCGAAGAGGAGAGTTAGAGTGATTCATTCATGAAAAACATAGTTGTTGATTGATGCATAGCTTAATATTTGTTATAAGAAGTTAGTTCTTTTGCATTGTTTGATTCTAAACATTTGAAACCATGGCTTGTTTGCATCATTTGTGTTTGAGCCAATTTTATCCATTCTTGGGTGAATTTTAGTCTTGAGCAAATCCTCTTGTTGCGAAATGAGAGGCATACTTTGCTTGAGGACAAGCAAAAAGCTAGTTGGTGCGAGTTGTTAGATGTCAAATTTCACTTATTTGATCTATCATATATTGGCATCTTTCACTCATTTTTGTCATATAAGTGTTGAAAACCACTCTGGTTTTGTTTTGTTTGCAATATAGAGTGAAAATATCTTGGTACCTTTGATTTGTGTGCTATTGTGCAGGAATTAGACACAAAAAAATGGAAAAGTAAGACATAAGAAATGGGCAAAGGAACCAAGAAAACAAGCAAATAAACAGCAAGCTCGCTAGGCAAAGATGCAGCGAGGAAAGGTAGCGAAGCACTCGCTAGGCGAAGGCGCAGCGAGTCTCCAGCGAACACTTCCATTAGCAAAATGTTGTCAGCTCGCTAGCAGCTCGCCTAGTGAGTAGGTAGCGAACGTTCGCTAGCAGCTCGCCTAGCGAGCAGATAGCGAACGAGCCCAGAATTGAACAGATCAGAACCAAAATGTGTATTTAAGTCATTTTCTTGTATTTTTAGGTCATAACTCCATTTTTGGGACATAACTTCATATTGTAACATTTTGGAACATCAGAACTCATCTTTCTTCATTTCTTGAGAGAGAGAAACACAAAACCCTAAGAGGGAGGAGGTAAGATCTTCGATCTCTTGTTGGGGTTTGGATTGTAATCTTTTGATACCTTATGTATTTCATCTAATTTATGTTTGTGAACTAGTTTTGATTCTCTATTGATTGATTATCTTTGGTTGCTTGTATGTGGGTCTTGACAAAACCTTTTCACATCTTTGATCTCAGATCTTCTTCTATCAATGAACAAACTTTTGACATGGTTTTGAAGTTGATATTCATTTTATCTTCTATGGTGTTGTGTTGTTTAAGTAGCATAGCTAGTATGGGTAGGATCAATATGATATTGTGTGGGTATGTGATAATAGTGATGAAGAATGTTGTTCACAACCACTTGGCGGATTAGATGAATACATGGAAAAAGGGTTAAGCGTGTGTACGCATTTTGATCATTGTGTTTTATGCAAAACAATTGTTTATCTGATATGGGTTTCATTCTTGTTTTCCTGTTAATCTTTGATTTGAATTGTGATAGAGATATACTTTTCGGATCTGGATCTAGGATGATTACCGGTTAGGTCCTAAACGATAGAGATAGATTTAGGCTTAGCATTTGCGTGAGTATCAGATCTTAATGTTCTGTGTTGTGTTTTTGTTAGGTGAGAGATCACCAATGAGACAACACGGTTTTTCTCTTGACGCCGTGTTAGAGATAAGCTTTTTCGTGAGTGATACGTGATGATATTAGGGTAGCGTAAACAAAAGCAAAGTACAACTGAAGCAGCGGCCTGACCCCAACCAACAAGCCTGGTGGTGATCAGCATATCAATGCATAAAATACAAAGAAACACAAAGAAAATCAGGTGCGGCCGCGGGCACGAAAATCCTCTAGTAACTTCTTCGTATCAGGATGGTCAGGCTGGGTGAGCAGGCCCTGAATCAACAGATCCCTTTGCCTGATGGCCTCCGGGAGGTTCTTAGCAATGCTCTTGCATACACCTTCCTCAGAATGGTTCTCCACCCTACTTCTTTTGGCGTCAGCCCGGAGTTGATAATCCAGTAAGTTAGCTTTGAGCTCAACACCTTAAATTGGGCATCTCGTCGGAGTGAGGCTTCAGCCTCTATCTTCTTGTTTTTGGCCTCAACCTGTGTCTCCAACTGGACTATCTGCTGCTTTAGCTTTTCTTCCCTTTCTTTGTGGCTAGCCAAGGCACTATTCCACAACCTCTCGGATTGGGTCAACTTCCGGTATACCCTATCTAGATCCTGCTTCTTGGTGGTCAGCACCCCATGCACTGCCTTTAGGTCCAACCCAAGACGCTCTCTAGCATCGGTTTCTTTAGTCAAGTTGGCACCCAGCTGGTTGATCATCTATGTTTGCCTCTTGCAGGCGTAGACGGCTTCACTCTTTTCTCTTCGAAGCTGAGCGATCTCATTTTCCAATTCTTCATTGGCTTTGACTAGCTCTGCATTCTTGGCTTGAAGTTGCTCGTACTTCTGGATCTCGATCATGGTAGGATCAGAAGGTTCGTCCAGTTTGATAGGAGGAAAAGGCATCAACACTTTCGCTGCTCTATTACGAATCCAGTCCACATAAGGAGGATAAGCCTGATTATTGCTTTTCCCTAATGAGGTTTTTCCCTTTCGATGGACATTATTCCAAGCGTGCTCAAACCTAACCAGATCATCTCCTTCTAATACGCCAGTAAGGTGCAGAGATTCCTGTACCTCTTCGTCTTTAGGAGGTCCTCTCAAAGCATATCTGAATTGTCTGATAGCAACGGATGGATTGTAGTTGATACAGCCCTTCCTACCCACAAGAGGGACATTAGGAAAGCTCCCACATCTATAAATAATTTCGCTCCCCGGACGTTCTCTATCAAACCAGTCAATGTCTTCGGCAAACAAGCTCATTAGTCGCTCTGACAATTCTTTCGTTTCTGCCGTCTTTATAAAAGGACCATCCTTCGGTAGATGAGTGACAAACCATCTGTAGAACAATGAAGCGCAACAGGACACACCCTTTCCCCTTCTATTTTCATTCTTGTAGTGCACTGAATGGTACACGTCTCCGAGCAAGGTCGGGATTGGATTCTTTAAAACGAAGATGCGAAAAGCATCCACATCCACGAAATCTGGAATATTAGGGAATAGCATGATGTCGTATATGCACAGGGCCAATATAGCTTTGAACGTCACCCAACACTCCTTCTTGGCGTAGTGTCAGGCTCTCTCAGCTAGAAAAGACAGTGGGAATCCCCAGGCTCCGTTTCTCTTGACATCCTTTCCCTCTAACTCATAAACATCAACATGCAGAGCTGGAGCAATCTTAGCCAGATCTGGCTCCTGATCGATAGGCCAAAAGGGTACCTGCGCAAGGATAGGTATCTCTAATAGGACAGATAACTCTTCCAAAGTGGGGGCTAGCACATAGCTCAAGAATGTGAAGCAACGCAGTGGGGGATCATAAAACTGCAGTAGAGTCTGGAGTCCGTTCAACTCATACACCGACAGTTTGCACACAACACTGAGTAGCTTCCCATAAGTTCTTCGGAAATCTCCCATCACTTCTTTACCAGGCAAGGAAATCAAACCCCTCAGAGTAGCAACATCCGGAGTAGGAAATTCGTAGGCCAAAGTTCTTCTCACACTGGGCTCCATGATGGACGCAGAAAGGACAAGACTGCTAGAATCAAAGGGGAACTGCACACCTGCAACACAGATACGTGTTAGATGCAATGCAACATGAAAATGTAAATGCAGATGCAAAATGCAGCAGGGGATCAAGTGCTGTGTTGTGGAGTGCTATGGCAGATCATAATTTAGCTTCAGCAAGAAAATACCACACTCTGATAATACCGAACTACTGAAACCCATAAAACTGATTCACTGACAAGAAAACCAGGTTGTCTGAAGGTTACGGTTTCCTGCAATAAACCCGACCCCGCTCACAGGTATGGACCTAATAACTGACAAAGGTACGACATCCTATGTGTTCATCAGCGTCACAGACTTTCAAGAAAGAATGATAGGATACCCAGAAGGTGTGGCATCATCATCTCTTGAAGTGGCCTCACTTAGCTGAATCACAAATGATCGGTCCCCAGAGTCGACAATCCTAAGGTCTGAAATCCTTTCAACGGCCCACTGGGCTGGAAATGGAAATCATCTCAAAGAACCTCGTCTGAGTGCAGATTTCGTGGGAACTAGTGCATGCCTAACATACAGGTTCACCACAAATCTGCGTCTAAATCTATGTAGCTCTCAAGCCTAGGTCTGGCTTATCACTCATCAGATCCCTTTCCCCCAACAACACAATAATAATAATAGCATACTGAAAATAAATGCGGAAAGTAAAAAAATGATAAACAAACATAACCCAACAGGTAAACACACAAGCGCTAGGAATGACTCTCACAGGGAACCGTTGGAGTCCCCAATTGACTCGCATAGGGGACATTGGATCCCCAGGAGACTATCACAGTCCCCAGCAGAGTCGCCAGTTGTCGCTACTGCGAAAATAAAGTGTCGGCAAAACAGAAGAGTCGCCACCTTTCGTTATTTATCCCTCAGAACGGGAAAGGAAACGATCGGAAAAAACCTGACGAAAAGGTATAAGACAAGGTCATTGCAACCATTGTCTGGATTCGGGAGTCGGTTACGCAAGGGGAAGGTGTTAGCACACCTCACGTCCATCGTATTCGATGGGATCCATGCTTGTTGTGTTTATTTGACGGGTTTGTTAAATCTATCTACGCTAAGAGGTCTGGTCTAAAAAAGAGAAGAAAATGACTCGGCAAAGTATCACACTTTATGCCTACGTATTCCCGTCTGGAACGAGAAATCAGAGTCAACGTAGTTCGCCTAACTACGGGTTATGGGGGAAGGTTGCTCGCCAAGATATCGCATCTTGTGCCTACGTACTTTCATACGGCATGAAAGATCAGAGCACACGTAGTTCAGGCTACGGAGAACACAGGTTTGTTCAGCTGTCTTTTATCCAAGTAAAGTTAACAGACAGTTCCAACTGATGGTGTTTGCAGCTCGATCCTTGGAGACTTATGCGTTACCGTCCGCAGTAGAACTGAAAGTTAACATAACTTCTCCTTCTGAAAAAGGGTTTTCCTAATTAAGGGTCCAAGAGGAAAAAAAGGATTTGAGTGTTTGTTTTTCTGTTTTTTACGGAAAGAAGTGTTTTTTATTTGTCTGTAGTTCGTACAGCACTAGAGACTATGACTTAGGAGCGAATGTGTCGCATATCGTTCAAAGGACATATACTAAACACTCTAGACGATTGAGAGGAGACCGCTCAAACATCATTTCCCAAGTAGCTTAAGGCTCGTAACGCACTTGTACTAACTTGCCTTTATTATGTTTTTTACTGTTGTTTGAGATAAGAAGAGAAACAGACTCTCTACGGGGAAACTGACTCGATCCTATAGTTATCATGCAATATTCGTCCTACGGTTGAGGTTAGAGGGGAAACTAACTACTGTTATCATGTATGGTTAGAATCCTAATGTCTGTCGTAACTTCTCTTGAAGAAGAGAAGTCAGAGTTCCTAGGGGAACATGGTAAATGGAAATCAAATAGTAAACAAAAAAACTGTACAAAAATTACTGTAAAGATGCATGCAATGCAAGTGAGGGAGGAAATGTGTGTGGGGCATAAGCCTCCACAAGCTCATCTCAACCTCAAGCCAGATATGAATAACAGCAAAGACAGTAAAAGAAAGTAAATGCAATTAAACAAACCACAAACCATGCAGGCAAGGGAGCGAAGCTCTACCGAATACCAGCAAGCAAAGCCATACAATAAAAATACAAGCAGAGGGAGAAACTCGACCTCTAATGCAATACAAGCAAGGGGAGAAACTCAACCCTTAGGATAATCTTAGGCCTATTCTAATACATGACCTAATCTAAATGCAACATACCAATCAAGTCACATCAATACACATCAATACAGTTAAACAGACAGGGAAAACAAGCCAGCATTCTCCACAGCAGAGCAATCTTCTGACAGCAGTCCAATCCAAAGCCTGTAACTGTTCTTCAAGTCCACCATCTTCAAGAGAAGGAAATCAATCCAAGCAATCCATCAAGCTTCTACCCTATGGAAGGAAATTTGGTGTTGGGAAGCTAAGGTAAACTCCACAGGAGCTTATCCCAGGCACTCAACCAACAAAAGGATCTTTGGGGAAACCTAGGGGTTTAGCTCCTTCAAGAGGTGTGCCATATTCCCCCCGCAGGAGGGACTGAGCTGCCTCAAGAAGGTTCCTAAAGAGGAAAGAATGATAGCACTTTAGGAGAATGGAAATGGGAAGGAAGGTAAGTTCCACAGGAACCTGCCACAGACACTCAACCAAATCCATTTCCTTCGGAAAGCTTGCTTAGTCTCAACTTCAATGTGAAAGGCAGGGAATTCCTCCACAAGAGGAATTATACCCACAATGAAGGATCCTAATTAAGCAAAGGAATTTTGAATAGGAGCTAATCCTAAGGAAAGATCATCGCCTACTTGAATTGCTAAAGAAACATCAAGTGTTATCTCCTAAAAACTACTTATTCTAAGGTCAATTGGTAAAATAGGAAACTAAGGGAAAATCAATCCTAAAAAATCTAAAGAAAATCCTACATCATCTAATATGTGTTAACATGCTATGGTAGAAAAATCAGAGGTTAAATCTAAACCAAAGTGCTCAAATCAAATCCAAAGCTCAAGGGTGTACTAAAGGAATCATTGAAGAAATACTCCTAAACAATTAAACTAAAAACCCTATTTAAAGTCATCTAAAAAATCAAGCAAAAATCATATATCAACATCATCATGTATACAACCAGCAAAAAAAATTCAATATCAAACTCAAAAAAATGAGAGAGAAAGAAAATCAACAAAATCAACATCATTATTTCATTATTACAAAATGCACTAAAAAGAATAAAATTGAATAAAATGTAAAATGTATGAAATAATAAAATGCAAAATATGATAAAATCCTAGACATTTAAATCTACCTTCACAAAATTTTTCAGGATTTAGTAACAATTTTTACTATTTTTTAATGATTTATTTCTAACAAGCAATTAAACTAAAAACATAAGAAAAAGAAATTAAAGTAAACCAATGCAGGGGTGTAACTAGTAACTAATTCAAGTAATACACGCATGGGCCCTGGAAAGGGGGTGGGAACAGCCTACTGGACACAAGGCCCAAGTGAGATTAAAATTCAGCAAAAAAAATCCCATTAAAACGCCCAGGAGGAGGTGTATTGAGCAAGAAAATCGCGTGTAATATCAAGTTGGGCTGGAAGAGAGGGGTGCGCGTAGCATAAAGCCCAAGCGCATATACTCATGTTCAGTTCTCAATATTAATTCAGAAATTAAAGAAAAGAAGGCCATGCTGGGATTCGAACTGGTGCACTCTTGGTCACATAGGCGCGCGGCAAGACCACTAACCAAAACGCCGCGTTTTGGAGGGCGTGACGTGGCGCGCTCTGCGCGCTTGGATGAGAAGACTTGGTCTCTTCTCCCTTGCGAACGAACAGCGAGGATTATTTCTTCAACCTTTTGAACTTTCTGCACATGAATAGCTTCGCGCGCAGCCCCCCATGACGGACGGAAAACGGAATTTTTCCGGCCAACTTCAAATGACTGTAACTCCCTCATTACTCAACCAATCGCGATGATTTTTGAACCAAAATCGCATGAAATTTCGAGAGAAATCCAAATATACTACTTAAACAGCCTAAACATCCATGAATCAAAAATTCTTCATCTCAACCTAAAACGGATCTAATCCTAAAATGTCACTAAACATCCAATTCTTTGCCCAGAAATCATCTACAACTTAAGGTGAACCTAACCACATGATTCTAATGCATTGAAAACACATAAATTAAGAGAAAATTCAAGAAGTAAGAACCTGAGTTCAAGCTTCAATTGGAGTCGTTTCTGGCTTGATTCTTGATCTAAAACATTCCAGATCCAATGAGTGATGATGTTATAAGAAGATTGAATCCTCAATTGTGCTTGAAATGGCCTCTAACCGAAATTCACTCTTCCACTTTTCTTCTTCAAGCTTCAATGGTGATATTTGCTCTCAGCCCCAATCAATCACCAACCTTGTTTCTGATGAGCTCCTAGACCTTTATAGGATTGTTTAGAACCTTCTAGAGCTCAGGTCCAAGCCCAAAATCAAAGATCCAAATCCAACTTTTCTTCCAAAATTTGATTATGGTAATGCATGAAATTGGCTTCATAGCTTGCATTGGAAGCATTGGATGACTTGCATATTCCATTTAGAATGAATTCAGCCCAAAAGGAATCTCCAAATTGCCTTGGTGAAGGAATTGTGTAATGTAACTTTTATGTGAAGAAATCTTGTGAAAGGCCAGAAAGCACACTTCAAACGAAAATTCCACAATTGCCAATGTCTTTAAAACATATTTTCTGATTAAAATGAGTGGTTATTTGACTTGTTTTGGACCCATAATCATTTATTTCAATTTCCCACCAAAATTGCCTTTGAATTTCTTCTTTATTCAAACCACTTCACACCAATCTTTGATATGAGCCAAATAAATTCACCGTGAGTTCTTGGTAAGCCTAAAAACCACATTTCTAACAAGTTCCATGTTGAACAAAAATCCATTTGACAAGTGCAAGTTGGAGATTTTGACCTATGATTGAAAATGGCCTATAATCTCACTTTCCCAAAATACCCCTAACTTGTAAACCTCATAACTTGAGTTCTACAAATCAGATGGAAGACTTCTAATACAATTTGGAAAGCTAAGATCATGAGGAACAGCTTTCATGTTAGCCAAAAGTTTAGGTGAAACATCCTTCTAGGTCAAAAATAGCTTTGAAATTAGATGATTTTCATAGACAAATTTCAGATGCGTCTGAGGACCTATAACTTGTCTGGACCATAACTTGAGTTCTATAAATCCAATGGAGGACTTCTAGTACTCAAATTAAAGCTAAGAGCATCCTATACAACATTCATGTGGAGGCCAAAGTCATATGAGACTTGTATCTTGAATTACATGGCTTGGAAGTTTGGTACTAAACTGGGGATTTTACCCTAGGAACCCTGACTTAGCAACTCCAACCACTCTTGATTCTTCTCAACTTTATCTTGAAACAATATCTCATATGCCTCAACATATCATTTCATGATTTCAATGACCTAGAAGTAGGCTTTGATCTTCTTCAATTGCTCATTTTGACCTAGGATTAACCAGATGAAACCCTAGTGACATCCACTTCAACTGTGGCTCTTGCACTTGTTAAAATAACTTGATTGGGCTCCAACATGACCTTCAAGGTACTTCAATGAGATCTACCCACACAGTCTCTCCTTAATCAAGGCCTTACAATCCATTGTTGACCTTCAACTGGCTCCAAGTGAGGAGATGAACCCCATACAAGCATTCAAACTCCTCAAGGACCCAACCCTCTGTCTGATGATTATGATGGCTTCTCAAATTTGCATAAGACCTCTGGTTAGGCTTCTCTTGACATGTATCACACTTGATCCCCTGTTAAATGAAGGATGTTATGCTATGCAAATGCTAGAACTATGTTAGAACAATGTTATGCTATGCAATGAAACATAAACCAAGCGAGATAAGGTTAGGAAACTTTTTGGGGTGCAACAGTGGTGTTTACCCCCCACTTTGTTCCTCCCTTTGTTTGTGTGTTGCATTCCATGTTTGCATCCCTATTTTCACTCTCATTGGAGTTTGATATTTCTTCTTCCTTTGTCTTTCTTTGCCATGCTCCCCATAGGATCTCTAATCTCTTTTGAGGTTATGATAGACTTTAGGTTGGAAGCCATGCATGCTAACATTAGGGTAGATGTTTCACCTTTCAATCCTAACCTTAGGACCATTTTGCATGACAACTATTAGGTTTGAGTTAGTCTCCCTTTAGTTTTGTCCTCTCTTCTTCTCATCTTCAAATCATGTCAAGACACTTAATAAAGGTTAATGAATGTTGTGCGTTACGAGCCTTAAGCACTTGGGAAATGATGATTGGGTGGTTGCCTCTCAATTGTCTAGAATGTTAGTGTATGTCCTTTGGACGATATGCGATGCATTCGCTCCTAGGTCATAGTCTTTAGTGCAACATGAGTTACAAATTAAACTCAAAACACTTCTTCTCTAAAAGACACAAAAACAACTTCAAACTTCTTTTTGTTCTTTGGGACCCATAATAATGGAAAACCTTTTTCGTAAAAAAAGAGTGTTGTTAAGCTTTGGTTCTACCGCAAACAGGCATTGTCCCTAACTGCTAGAACGAAGGTTTAACCCTACTCGAGTAAAACATTCTGAACCAACCAGTGTTCTCATTAGCCCGAACTATGTTTGCTCTGATTTCTCGTACCAGGCGAGAATACGTAGGCACAAGATGGTGATGTCTTGGCGAGAAACCTTCCCCCCTTTCGCCTGTAGTTAGCCGAACTACGTTGAATCTGACTTTCCCATTGCACGTGGGGATACGTAGGCACAGAGCGGTGATGCTCTGCCGAGTCTCTTTTCTTTTCTTTTGTCCTGTGAGCCTGTAACGTAGATAGTTTAAACACACCCTTAGATAGACAACAAGCATGGATCCCGCAGAGTACGACGGACGTGAGGGGTGCTTATACCTTCCCCTTGCGTAACCGACTCCCGAACCCAGGACTTGGTTGCGATGACCTTGTCTTTTCCTTTTTCGTTAGGTTTTTCCGATCGTTTCCTTTCCCTCTCTTTGGGATAAATAACGAAAGGTGGCGACTTTTCTATTTTCCGTCGGGTTTTTTCACAGTTGCGACAGCTGGTGACTCTGCTGGGGAATCTGGTTCCCTATGTGTGTCAATCCTAGAGCTTGGTTGTTTATATTTTGGGTGTATGTATATACGTGTTGTACTTTATTTATCTTTCTGCATTTACTTTCAGCATTGTATATATAATTATTGTTGTGCTGCGGGAAGGGAACGTTCCATTGAGAGATAAGTCGGACTTGGGCTTGAGTACAAACATAGTATTAGAAGTGGAAAGTAGTGTTGAACCTGTATGTTAGGCATGCACTAGTTCCCATGAAATTCGCGCTCAGACGAGATTATCTTTGATGACTTTCTTTCCAGCCTAGTGGGTTGTTGAGAGGATTTCAGATCTGAGGGTTGTCGACTCTAGGGACCGATCATCTGTGATTCAGCTAAGTGAGGCCTCTTCGAGAGATGATGATGCCAAACTAGAAATGGTGAACGTATCATCGTTTCTTGAAAGTCTGTGACGTTGATGAGCGCATAGGAGGATGTCGAACCTTATCAGTGGATAGGTCCATACCTGTGAGAGGGATCGGGTTATGCAGGAAACCTTGACTTTCAGACTACCCGTTTTCTTTGCAGTGTGAATCTGTGTTCCCGATATCAGAGGTTCCTATTATCAGAGTTATGCTATGTTCTTGCTAAAGCGGAGTGCTGGTTCTTCTCGATCTATAGCACAACAATATTGATCCTCTGTTTGCATTTGCATGTGCATTTTCTTCTGCATTTTCATTAACATGTATTTATGTTGCAGGTGCATATTTTCCTCTGATTCTAGTGTTTTTTCATCTGACATGGAGCCCTTAAGGAGGACATTGGCCTATAAATTTCCAACACCTGATATTGGAGCCTTGCAGAGTTTGATTTCTTTAGCCGACAAGAAAGTAATGGAAGACTTCAAACAGTCTTATGGGAAGCTTCTGAGCGTTGTATGTAAGCCTTCTTTAAATAAGTTGAATGGTCTTCAGACTCTATTACAGTTCTACGATCCTCAGCTGAGAGGCTTTACTTTTCATAGTTATGTGTTGGTGCCAACATTAGAGGAATTCTCTGCACTGCTAGGAGTGCCTATTCTTGACCAGATACCATTCTATCATACTGAGGATGGGCCAAATCTGGCTAAGCTTATTGCAACTTTACATTTAGACGCCTCTGAGTTGACAGGGAAAGTAGCTAAGAGAAATGGAATATCTGGGTTTCCGTTACCTTTTCTGGTGGATAAAGCTCGACATTTTGCCAAGGAGGGTTGTTGGGTGGTGTTCAGTGCTATATTGGCCTTATGTGTCTATGGTATTATGTTGTTCCCTAATATTCCGGACTTCGTAGATGTGGATGCATTTCGTATCTTTGCTTCAAGGAATCCTATACCTACGCTGCTATGTGACGTTTATCATTCCGTACACTATAAGAATGAGAATAAAAGAGGGAAGAGTGTATCTTTTTGTACACCCTTGTTCTATCTATGGTTTGTAAGCCATCTTCCCAAGACGGGTCCGTTCTCTTATACTGCAGGTACGTCGAAATGGTATGAATGTTTGATGAGATTGTCTGCTGAGGATATTGTTTGGTTTGACAGGGATATGTTGGGTATCGAGATCATTTACAGTTGTGGAAGCTTTCCTAACGTCCCGCTGGTCGGAAGGAAGGGTTGCATAAACTATAACCCGTCCATTGCAATCAGGAAATTTGGGTACGCATTGAGAAGGCCTCCGAAGGATGAAGAGATACAGGAATCTTTGTATCTCATCGGGTTATTGGAGGGGGGATACCTTAGCCAGAGTTGAGCATGCTTGGAGCAATGTCCACAAAAGAGGGAAGGTTTCCTTAGGGAAGAGCAATAGTCGAGCCTATGACCCCTATTGGGTGTGGATTCATAGCAGATCTGAGAAGTTGATGATGCCTTACCCATCTGCTAGGCCTGCGTGCCCTCTTGTGATTGAAGAACCCACTATGATTGACATCCAGAAGTATAATCAGGTGTAAGCTGAGAAAGAAGAGTTGAAGAAGGCTAACAAGAAGTTGGAAGAAGAGATTACTCAGCTTCAAGGCGAGAAGAATGAAGCAACTTATTCTTTGAAGAGGCATACTGAGCTGGTGAACAGTTTGGGTATGGATTTGACCAAGCAAACTATTTCTCGAGAGCGTTTGGGTTTGGATCTCAAAGTTGTTAGTGATGTTCTTGCTTCCAAGAAGAAAGAATTAGACAAAGCTTATCTGGAGATTTCAAAGTTCAACGAGCAGTGGAATGCAACTCTCACCAATAACAAAGCACATGAAGACGGGTTGAAGCAACAGATCAACAAGCTGAAGGCTCAGATCAGAGCGAAAGACGAGAGGATTTCAGATGAAGCCTCTCTCAGACGACACAACGATTGTAAGCTGCACGAAGCGCTTGCAACCTTGGAGGATTTCAGAGCTAGGGCTGATTCGAAGAGGCGCAGGCTGGAAGAAGTCTTTGGTGAATGTGCTTGGGAAGACCATGTTGAGAATCTACAGTGTTCTATTAGCCAGCAAGAGCTACTCATCCAGGGGTTTCTCACTAGGCCGGACCATCCTGAGATGCAGGAGTTGTTAGAGGAGTTTCGGGTCTGGCGTCACACTTGATGTTTTTATTTCCTTGTAGCTTGTTGTTGCTATTGTATTGACCATCACCCGGCTTGTTGGTTGAGGTCATTCTGTTTGTACTCAGTGTTATGCCTGTACGCTACCTGTTTGGGCTGTTCATTTGTATATATGAGGTTTTTCTCTATGCTTGTCTGTGGGTTCTCCATTGTCGACCTGTTACTCTCGGAACTAGAATCAGGGGGGGGGGGGAATTTCCCTGTTGCATATATACATGTTTGCATCTTGCATTTTCATTTGCATCGCAGGTGTTCTCAGTGGCTTTTGTTCCTAACTCTGCTTGGTTTTCTTTAGTTCAGGATTGAGGAAGTTGAGGAGTTCAGTTTCTACATGTATCCAACTTGAGGGAATCAACGAAAAGTAATGGATCAGGTTCAAGCCGAATTGCAGGAAGTCAGGGCCCACGTGGCTCAATTCATGGAGTTGATGCAGACTGTTGCTAGTGGGCAGGAACAGTTAAGAACTTTGGTCCAGTCGTTGATAGCACGGGTTGACGAAGAGGGCATTTTGCATGGAGGAGCTGGTGTTATTCCTCCACAGATCGGTGGATCTATCCCACAAGGTATCCCTACTGTTGTCGTACCTCCGGGCGGAGGAGTTGCGAATGAGAATGGTAAAGTTGCTGGTAATGGAAGTGTGTGCGTTGTGCACGGGGCTGCTGGCCCTCATTGGGAAGATAACCAGGATGATGTGTTTTCCATGAGAGATATGGAGGGTGGTTTACCGACTGAAGCTGACCGAAGGTTTAAACTGATCGAGGAGAAGATGAAATCTTTTGAGAATCAGAACTCTTTGGGCCTTGATATGTTCGATCTTGGTTTAGTTCCTGGGGTCAAGATTCCTCCCAAATTTAAGGTGCCCGATTTTGACAAATACAAAGGGACGACTTGTCCAAGAGTGCATATTCGGGCGTATTTCAGGAAGATGTCTGCTTATTCCAACGATGAAAAGGTGCTGATGCATTTTTTTTCCAGGACAGTATGGCAGAGGCGTCTTTGGAGTGGTATATGGGACTTAAGAGAACTCATATCCACAACTGGAGAGAATTGGCCGAAGCTTTTGTGCGTCACTATCAGTATAATAGTGATTTGGCACCAAACCGGGTACAATTACAGAGCTTGTCGCAAAAGAGTACTGAGAGTTTCAAGGAATACGCCCAAAGGTGGCGGGATTTAGCTACAAGAGTACAACCCCCTATGGTTGAAAGGGAACTGATCAACCTATTCATGGCTTCGCTTCCTGGTGCGTACTTTGAGAAGTTGATAGGCTGCATGTCTGTAGGGTTTTCGGATCTAGTAATTGCTGGCGAGAGAGTTGAAAGTGGAATTAAGTCTGGAAAGATTCCAAATGGTGGTGGATCCTCTTCGGGAGGAACAAAGAAACCATATTCAGCGAACCCTAAGAGAAGGGAAGGGGACGCAAATGTTATTTCTCACAAGGGTAAAGGTAGAGCTCAGTCCCGTCATCATCAACAAGTTTCTACGGTAAATATCTTTGTCGCAGCTCCGTAACAAGTCAATGTTCCATGACCTTATGTTGCTAGACGCAGAATGCCTGATAGACAGTTCACGAATCCTCCGATGTTGTATTCTCAGTTGTTACAACATATGTTGCAGTTACAACTGGTTCAAAAGAGGACTCTGGCTCCTCTCACTGGTACACCGCCTCTTGGTTGCAATGCGAATGCTCATTGCAATTTTCACTCTGGTGCCCCAGGCCATGATATTGACCATTGCAAAGCTTTCAAGCACAAAGTCCAAGATCTGCTTGATTCCAGCGCTATCAATTTCACCAATGATGGGCCCAATGTGATTCAAAACCCAATGTCGGATCATGGGTGGCAGGAGCCAATTCCATTATTGATGGGGAGAAGCTAAATCTGGTAACTGATGTTGCGAATTTGAAGACTCCGTCGGGGTTTGTGAAGTCTAGCTTGTTGAAGAATGGGGGTGTTTCCAGGTTGTTCTGCTGACTGCTCAGAGTGTAAAGTGAATCTAGAGGGTTGTGATCTTTTGAGAAAGGGTATTCAGAGAATGATGAATGAGGGTTGTTTGCAATTTGATAGAGTTGTGGAAGAAGATGCCGAGAATAAAGTGAGTAGTGATGGAAGCAAAGTTATTACGATACCCATTCCATACCGGACGATCAATATTTCAGTGCCTGCTAGGCCATCTCCGGTTATCATTACTGTACCTGGACCTGTGCCATACGAGAGCACTAGAGCTATCACATGGAATTATAGGGGAGAGGTGTTCTGTAATGGGCAAAAGCAGGAATGGACAGTGTCTACAGATGGAAGTTCGTCGGTTGAGAATATAGTTGGGGCCGGAGGTATCACTAGAAGTGGTAGGGTCTTTTCACCACCGGAGATTAATGCTGATAAGAATGACAAAGGTAAGCGTAAGACCGTGATTGAAGAGAATGTCCAACCACAGGTTGGTGTTGATGACCTTTCGAAGGATGCAGAGGGATTTATGATACTTATTCAAAAAAGTGACTACAAGATTATGGATCACTTAAATCAGACTCCTTTGAAGATTTCTATCCTATCATTATTGTTGTGTTCGGAGGCACACCGCAATGCATTATTGAAGATCTTGAATGCAGCATACGTACCCCAGGAGATTTCTGTTAATCGGTTGGAGGGGGTAGTAGCTCATGTAAATGTCGGTAATGGTCTCAGCTTTACTGATACTGGATCATATCTCAATGTGCTTCCAAAGAAGGCGTTAATGAAGTTGGATATTCAAAGTTTGATATGCACGCCAAGTGATTTGGTTGTGATGGCTTTCGATGGATCTAAGAGATCAGTGTTTGGGGAGATCACCTTGCCTATTCAGATAGGACCAGAGATCTTTGATGCAACTTTCTACATTATGGATATCCAGCCAGCATACAGTTGTTTGCTTGGCCGACCTTGGATACACGCTGCAGGGGCAGTCACCTCAATGTTGAATCAAAAGTTAAAGTATATGGTGGAAGGGAATATAGTCACGGTATACGGTGAAGAGGATATTATTGTTAGCCATTTGTCATCCTTCAAGTACGTGGAAGTGGATGGGGAGATCCACGAAACACTCTGCCAGGCCTTCGAAACAGTTCAGATTCAGAGGAAGTCTTTTGAAGAAGCCAGAGGCCCAGAGGTTTTGATGTTATCGCTCAAGGAAGCTCGTGCTATCGTAGAATCCGGGTCGTCTCAGAAGTGGGGCTAAGTTCTTAATGTTCCCGTCAAGCAGGACAAGTTTGGCCTGGGATACAAACCCTCCAGTTCTTCTCAGAGCATTCCGAAGTACAGGGGACCTGTGCAATTCACCAGCAGTGGTGTGATATTTGACAGGATTAATGTCGTCGAAGATGATGAAAGTGACAGTGATTGCGATATGGATGCTTGGATTCGTCCATGTACTCCTGGCCAGAAGCGGCGCAACTGGACTACCAAGGAAGTCATTCATGTTACTACTGCAGAGTAACATTCATTGTTTTGATTATGTTCAGTCCTATGCTCTGCCCAAGGCGTAGTGACCCAATTTGTGGGGCCTTTTGTTATTCGCACTTTATCATTAAATAAAGGACGTTTTCGCATTCAAATATTGTGATCCCTGTTTTTATTGTTTTTGTTTTGCATTTATATTAAATAGAAAAATGGCAATGTGTTTTGTTTGTTGCATCGCATAATAAACATAACATCATCATGCAGGTTTTTCTATCATATGTCATCGATTCAGGTTCGGCTATGACTGCATATGACTTTGATAATCCCATTTATCGAGCTGAATAAGAGACTGACAAAGACTGTGAACTACTCGAAGAGTTAGCCAGGCTTCTCAAACAGGAGGAAAGGGTCATTGTGCCTCATCAGGAGGGTATTGAGGTTATCAATCTGGGCACTGAGGAGGATAAGAAAGAGGTTAAAGTAGGGGCTGCATTGGAAGACAGTACCAAGAGAAGATTGGTTGAAATGCTCCGTGAGTATAAGGATATATTCGCTTGGTCTTACCAAGATATGCCTGGGCTGGATATAGATATTGTGGTACACCGGTTACCTCTCAGAGAAGAATGTCCGCCAGTCAAGCAGAAGTTGAGACGAACAAGGCCTGACATGGCAATCAAGATCAAAGAAGAGGTTCATAAGCAGTTGAATGTTGGATTTCTTGCTTCATGAATTACCCTCTGTGGGTCGCTAATATCGTTCTTGTTCCTAAGAAAGATGGAAAGGTTCGGATGTGCGTCAATTATCGAAATCTGAATAAAGCGAGCCCGAAAGATGATTTCCCGCTCCCCCATATCGATGTGTTGGTTGATAACACCGCTCAGTATTCTGTGCTTTCGTTCATGGATGGCTTCTCTGGGTATAACTAAATCAAGATGGCCCCAGAGGACATGGAGAAAACTACTTTCATCACACCATGGGGGACTTTTTGCTACAAGGTGATGCCCTTTGGATTGAAAAATGCAGGGGCAACTTATCAGCGGGCAATGGTCACTTTGTTTCATGATATGATTCATCATGAGGTTGAAGTCTATGTTGATGACATGATTGCAAAGTCACAGACGGAGGAAGGACATCTGAAATTGTTTGAAAGGTTAAGGAAGTTCAAGCTGAGGCTGAATCCTAACAAATGCACCTTCGGGGTGAGATCTGGAAAGTTACTGGGTTTCATTGTCAGTGAAAAGGGTATTGAGGTAGATCCTGCCAAAATAAAAGCTATACAAGATATGCCTGAGCCGAGAACGGAAAAAGAGGTTTGTGGTTTTCTAGGGAGACTGAACTACATTGCAAGGTTTATATCTCATCTTATAGCCACTTGTGAACGAATATTCAAATTGCTAAGAAAAGATCAAACGGTCAGGTGGAATGAAAATTGCCAGAAAGCGTTCGAAAGAAGAAAAGAATATCTGCAGGAACCTCCAATACTCATGCCTCCAGTTGCAAGGAGACCACTAATCATGTACCTCACAGTTCTTGAGAATTCAATGGGATGTGTGCTCGGTCAACAAGACGAGTCGGGTAGAAAAGAGCATGCCATCTACTACCTGAGTAAGAAGTTCACTGATTGTGAATCAAGGTACTCGATGCTGGAAAAAACATGTTGTGTACTCGCTTGGGCCGCTAAGCGTTTGAGACAGTACATGTTAAACCACACAACCCTGTTGATTTCGAAGATGGATCCAATCAAGTACGTCTTTGAAAAACAAGCATTCTCCGGAAGGATTGCCCGATGGCAAATGGTTTTAACAGAGTACGATATTCAGTATGTTTCCCAAAAAGCCATTAAGGGGAGCGTTCTATCGGAATATCTAGCGGAATAGCCAATTGATGATTATCAGCCGATGAAGTTTGAGTTTCCAAATGAAGATGTCATGTTTTCTAAGATGAAAGACTGTGATGAGCCTTTACCTGACGAGGTTCCTGAGAGTGGATCTCAGTGGAAACTGGTTTTTGACGGAGCGGTTAATTCATATGGCAATGGGATCGGGGCTATCATTACTACTCCTCACGGTTCTCATATACCGTTCACCGTCCGATTGACTTTCTCCTGCACCAATAATGAAGCCGAGTACGAAGCGTGCATATTGGATTTATAAGAGGCCGTTAATATGAGGATCAAGAATCTGGATGTATACGGTGACTCAACGTTAGTCGTTAACCAAATCAAAGGAGAGTGGGAAACTCGTCAGGCCAACCTGGTGCCTTACAGGGATTATGCAAGGAGATTGTTGTCGTTCTTTGATAGAGTCGAGTTCCATCATGTGCCAAGAGTCGAGAATCAGATGGTAGATGCCTTGGCCATGCTATCTTCGATGTACAAAGTGAACTTCTGGAATGGAACTCCAGCCATCACCATTATGCGTCTTTATAGACCTGCTTTCATGTTTGCAATTGAGAAAGCATCAGATGGAAAGCCTTGGTATTTTGATATCAAGCATTTTCTCAAGACTCACGAGTACCCATCTGGGGCATCCAGCAAAGACAAGAGAACCTTGAGGAGGTTAGTCGGTAACTTTTATCTGAATAAAGACGATGTGCTCTACAGGAGAAATTTCGGCATGGTTTTGATGCACTGTGTTGATGAACTTGAAGCAAACCTGTTGATGGAGGAAGTCCACGAGGGTTCTTTCGGCACACATGCCAATGGACATGCAATGGCTAGGAAATTATTGAGATCTGGGTATTATTGGATGACCATGGAATCCGATTGCTTCAAATACGCCAGAAGATGCCATAAATGTAAGATTTATGCGGATAAAGTGCATGTGCCACAGGCTCCTCTGAATGTGTTAACGTCTCCTTGGCCTTTTGCCATGTGGGGAATCGATGTGATCGGAAAGATTGAGCGACTGCATCTAATGGACATCGCTTCATTCTGGTTGCGATTGATTACTTTACGAAGTGGGTAGAAGCAGCGTCCTACGCTAATGTCACAAAATAGGTGGTCGCCCGATTCACAAAGAAGGACATCATTTGTCGTTATGGAATTCCTGAGAGAATCATTACTGATAATGGTTCAAATTTGAATAACAAAATGATGAAGGAACTGTGTCAGGGTTTCAAGATTGAGCATCACAATTCTTCTCCATATCGTTCGAAGATGAATGGCGTTGTTGAGGCAGCTAACAAGAATATCAAGAAGATTGTGCAGAAAATGGTAGTAACCTACAAAGATTGGCACGAGATGTTGCCCTTTGCTCTTCATGGTTATCGTACTTCGGCACGTACGTCAACTGGGGCAACTCCTTTCTCACTGTTGTATGGCACGAAAGCGGTCTTGCTATTAGAAGTTGAGATTCCTTCTTTAAAGTTATTGTCGAATGTAAAGATTGACAAAGCTATGTGGGTACGAACCAGGTTGAGTCAGCTGAGTTTTATTGATGAGAAGAGATTGGCGGCTATTGCTCATGGTTGGGTGTACCAGAGTAGGATGAAGAAAGCCTTTGATCAGAAAGTGCGTCCTCGGTGCTTCCAGATGAATAATTTGGTGTTGAAAAGGATCCTTCCTCCTCAGACAGATCACAGGGGAAAGTGGACTCCTAACTATGAAGGTTTGTATGTAGTAAGAAAATTTTTCTCTGGAGGAGCCTTATTACTATCTACCATGGATGATGAAGATTTTTCACCCCCTGTGAATGCAGACATGGTTAAAAAATACTTTGCTTAAAGAGACCCGCTGGACAGAAAAAGAAAAGTCCAGGCAAAAATGGGGCATCCCGGCGAACCATGAAAAAGAAAAGGTTTAGGCAAAAATTAGGGAAAAGAAAAAAGAAAGATGTAAACCCGCAAAATTGAAAACCTAAAAAGGCAACTTTGAAAAAATGGGTATCCCGGTGGATTGAAAACCCGAAAGGGTGATCCAGGCAAAAGTTAGGGATTTGAAAGCAAACGACTGCGGTCTGCGTTCGATTTGTGAGCTTAAGAGCCGTTATATCAAAGGAAAGGAATCAGTCCAGTCAGTCTTCTCAGAAGGCAAAGCACGGGGCACATCGGAGACATACAGGTCATAGCCGAATCGACACATGGTGGTTGTCTGTTTCCATGTTGTCGACATTTATATATATTTATTTTTCTTTTTCGCAATTGCCTCTTTTCAGGAATTGCATCCAAATTGTAATTTGCCTATTTACAGGCCTTTTATCAATAAAGTATTCACTTCAGTCAAAGAGCTTCCCTTTTCTTGTTTTACTTTCACTGTTTTGTTTGCAAAAACGTCCAATATTTTGATAAACATTGCAGGTGAAATCAGGAGGCTTTACAGAGTGTAACGAAAGAAAATGACTTTGCTCATGTGGTAAATGTCATGAATGGTAATTGAGGTAGCCATTTCGCATGTACGCATTCTTTTGTTTTATTGCAAGATGGCAGATCTCCCCAGCAGATGTGTTCCTCCACGATATTAAAATTGTAATGCAGACTCATTTCTCCCCTAGCAGAGATTTTTGTCTTACCCACGGAGTCTCATTATCAGGTCAGGTATCTCCAGCGAAGGTGTGTAGTGAATCTCCAGCGGAGTAGGGTTTTGACTCCCTACAAAGGCTAACCCCCGGCGGGGTAGTCTTGTTCTCAGAATTTTATTCTCCAGCAGAGGCAACGTTTTCGACGCCCTCTCTCCAACGGAGTTGACTTTCTGGTGTTCACCGGTAGTATCAGTATTTGGGGTTTCTTCCCCAACCAGAGTTCAATGCTGATTCCCTCGACGTGACAGATGTTTAGGCGAAGCATGATCCATTTCGCGGCAGAGTGGAGCCCTCAGTAGAATTATCTGATATTCTCCAGCAGGGTGGGATTTCTTTCCAAGCAGAGTAGAGATATTTCCCAACAGTACTTTACTTTTCGGTAATGTCGGTGGATTCCCCAGAGTGTTGAAAGGTTGTTCCGGGTGTTTCCCAAGCCTATGCATTTGATACCCCATAAGAGTTATTTCTGGGAAGCCATCCAGGGTATTTTCTTTAGCAGAGTTTGATTCCCAACGGGGTGATTTGTTGTTCTCTTTAGAACAGTTGTATCCGAGAAGGTGCTTTACAAAGAGGTCATTCAGGGTTTGTTTGTGCCCCAGTATGAGTCTGAGCGTACTCGGCGTCCTATTTCTCCCCAGCGGAGTTTGGTTTCCTCTCTTTAGCAATTATTTTACTAAGGTGGTCCCTTTGCATTTGCATTTGCATTTTTACATAGCATCCTCCCAAATGCGTAGCATTTCCATTTCGTATGGAGCATTACGCCATTTTTAAACATATTCATTTGAAGCATAAGCCAGGTTTGGTATCTTTAAGACCGGGTATCTTCTCAGCAAAGACTGTTTGATTCAAGGGATTGTCGTGTTATCCGCGTCAGGATGGATCTTTGGGTTGGTTATTTTATCGGATTCTTCCCAGCTGAGTCGTTTGGTTAAACTTCTTCGCTCTCCCCAGGTGAGTCACTTGTGAGTGTTATCTTCCCTGGTTAAGCCTATTGTTCTTTTCCCCAACAAGGTTGTTCAATCTCCTCTGCAGAGTCCTTATTCCAACTTTTGGTTGGTCATATTTGCTTTATTTCAACTTTTGATTGGTAACCCAATGGCGTTTGTTATTCCAACTTTTGGTGGTTAGTCATTATTTTCCTCAGCAAAGTAGGGGATTCCAACTCTGGGTTGGTACTCCCAGCGTAGTTCAAATTTTGTGTTTGTTTTCAACTCTTGGTTGGCCTAGAATGTGATCCCAACTGTTGGTTGGTAATCTTTGGTTTCCCCTCGCGGAGTCTTTGTTCCAACTCTTGGTTGGCAATCTTTGTTATTCTAACTCTTGGTTAGTAGCTTTGGTTCCGACTTTTGGTTGATGGCGATCTTTCCCCAGCAATCATAACTCTTGGTTAGTAGCTTGTGTTCCGACTTTTGGTCGATGATGATCTGTCCTGGTGATCCTAACTTTTGGTTAGCAGCCTTGTTTCCCAACTTTTGGTTGGATGTTATTCCCTACAGTCGTTTTTCCAACTTTTGGTTGGTAGCCTGTTGTTTGTTAGCCGTTTTATCCCAACTTTTGGTTGGTGTCCAGGATCGTTGTTTTCCAACTCTTGGTTGGTATTCGTGGTTGGTATGTATGGATGTTTATCCCAACTCTTGGTTGATAGTCTGTAGTTTGATTGGATGTTTATGCCGACTTTTGGTTGGTAGTTTTCCTTTCCTGGATTTGTTATTCCAACCTTTGGTTGGTAGTCCTCCCTTATTCCTCAGTGGAGTTGTTATCCCAACTTTTGGTTGGTAATTGGTGACTTGATAGGTGTTTGTTTCCAACTTTTGGTTGGCGAAGTTTTATTAATGTTATTCCAACTTTTGGTTGGTAATCTTCGGTGTGTAGGAGTTATCCTGACTTTTGGTTGGTATTCCTTTGGTGTTGTTTTTCGAACAGATTTGTTGGTAGCATTGTTTTATTCCAATTTTTGGTTGGTAGCCTTGCTTGTTATTCCCAACTTTTGGTTGGTAAGGTTTGGTTGACGTTATTCTAACTTTTGGTGGGTAGTCTTTGATTCCCCAGTAAGATCTCCATATCCGGTTTGGTCGTCTTGTTGACGTTATTCCGACTCTTGGTTGGTAACCTTTATTTCCCAGTCGTTGATTCCGAATTTTGGTCAGTGTACCTCCCCAGCGAAGTCGTCTCGCCATGTAAATTTTGGTTAGTGTTATGGTGATTCCAACTCTTGGTTGGTAGCGTGTGGTTTTATCCCCAGAGAGTAGCCCTTATCCCATTTTTTGGATGGTATTATCCGATTTTTGTCTTGTGATGGATGTTTATCCTGTGCAAAGTTGTCTAGTTAGTCTACTCTTTCCCCGGTGAAGTTGCCATAAAACTGTTTGGTTATTTTCTCTTTTGCTCCCCAGCAGGGTTGTATCCAAACTCTTAGTTGGTAATCCTTGGTTCGTTATCCCAACTTTTGGTTGGTATCCTTCAGTTATTCTCCCAACTTTTGGTTGGTATTCGAGGTTTGTCATCCCGACTCTTGGTTGGTATCCACTGATCTTTATCCCAACTCTTGGTTGGTATCCATTGACCATTGTTCTCCCAACTCTTGGTTGGTATCTTTTGGATGAAGTTCATATCATATTGAATTGTTATCCCCAACGCGTCGTTTTCCGACTCTTGGTTGATAGTCGTTGTTTTGCATTCCCGCAAGGTGCAAATTATCGGGTTCTTTTATATTCAATCACCTTATACCTTGAATGTTTGAAAGCGGATGCTTTTCCTCCCTTCATGTCCAATTTGTTTGAATAGGGGCAGCTGTAGCACCCCAAAATTTTCCTTTCCGTTTTGGCAGCATCTGGCTTTTGCTTCTTTGCATTTTCGCATTTCTGCATTTGCATAGCATTAGTTCTTGAGACAGGGGATCAAAGTTTTCCCGTGGCTCAGTTTTCACCTCAGTTCATGAACCTGAACAGCGAGCATCAGAGGCTCTGGCATTCATTTTGCCCAGCGGTCGGGCGACCGATTTTATTTTTATTTTGCAGGGTATTTTCAGCTCAGAAAGCAGCATTTTCATGGTTATGATATTCAAAAGCGAGTTTCAGAATTTGAACAGAGCTCCAAACAGTTGGAAACGGACAAAAGGGCAGATTTCCCTCCAAAAGGCGCCAAAATTCAAATTTTTGAAGGTGTTAATCGATTAACACATATGGTTAATCGATTAACCAAGTCAAAATCAGGTCAAACCTGAAGTTTTAAAGGTGTTAACCGATTAACCTATATGGTTAGTCGATTAACCAGTGCAAATTTTGCCTCTGCATGCGAATTTTCAATCCAAACCATTTTGTGGTCCAATTTTGGTCATGTGCAAATCTGATTTTCACTTTGGGAAGGATCTAGAACCTATTTGAAATTTGGTTAATTTCATTTTCCCTCCAAATGCCCATTCCTCATTCCAAACCAAATTTTCCACACCACATTCCAAACATTTCATTTGGATCCTAGCCTAAGTGATATTTAAGTGATCCACTCCAAATCTCACAAATAAAATCACTCATAATTCACCCTCATTTTCAGAATTGATCTCATTCTCTCTCAATTTTCCAATCTCCAAAACCCTCACCAAAGCTCTTCTCATTGAGATCATTGATTCTTCATTGGAATCCTTGATTTCTAAGAGCTAAACCTTCATCCATTCTCTCCATTGAATCAATTTCTTCATCCAATTTTCGTGCAAAATTGGATATGAACTTGGAAGTGATTTTGGAAGTGATTATTTGGCTTGATTTGGTTTAATCTTGAAGGATCTTCATTGCTACTACAAGAATTGGTGTGGATCTTGAAGTATTTCGGACTTCTAGCATCGGATCTATTCAATTACAGTTGAATCAATATTAACCGGAACAAATCTCCACTCCGAAGGTTGGATCCGAATCTGTTTTTAGCTTATTTGCATAATCATGTGGATTATCATCTTTGATTAGCTTGTGGTTAATTTGATCTGTTTTATCCATGATTTGGTTGTGTTAATCTGCTTACATGTTGTTTGAATCATGATTTGCTGGTTTAATTTCGTGATTAAGTGATTATGCGATCATCCGGTTGATCGGACAAGTGCTTATTTGATGAACATATTGTTCTGTTGCTATTTTTCTGTTGTTGGCACAGTGTTAATCGATTAACGTATGTGGTTAACCGATTAACCATTTCAAATATTCAAAATTTTCAAAGTTTTCAGAGTGTTAATCGGTTAACGCCTGGTGTTAACCAATTAACATGTGCAAATTTCCAGATTTTTAGCCTTTTTTAAGTGGTTAATCGGTTAACGCATATGGTTAACCGATTAACATTGTGCCAGTGGGTCTGTTTTGCTGATTTTCTTGCTTGTTTGGGTACTGTTTCACATAGAATTATCGTAGTTCAATATGATGCATTAGAAGTGAAATGTTTTGGGATATACGTCGCTGTTTTGGTTGTTTAATCGAGATTTCGTCGACTTGTGTTTGTTTTCCACTTGGATGCACACTTATGTGTTGTTGTTCATAGTGATGATGTCTTTGCATTCGTATTTCCTCTTGTGTTTTACATCTTTATCTCTTACATTAATAAAGGTCGAGATGTGCTTGTGGTGGTGTTTACTCCACACTTTGTTCCTCCATTTGCTTGTGTGTTGCATTCCATTTTGCATCCCTATTTTCACTCTGATCTTTCTTATTCCTTTGTCTTTCTTTGCCATGCTCCTCATAGGATCTCTAATCTCTTTTGAGGTTATGATAGACTTTAGGTTGGAAGCCATGCATGCTAACATTAGGGTAGATGTTTCCCCTTTCAATCCTAACCTTAGGACCATTTTGCATGACAACTATTAGGTTTGAGTTAGTCTCCCTTTAGTTTTGTCCTCTCTTCTTCTCATCTTCAAATCATGTTAAAACACTTAATAAAGGTTAACGAATGTTGTGCGTTACGAGCCTTAAGCACTTGGGAAATGATGATTGGGTGGTTGCCTCTCAATGGTCTAGAATGTTAGTGTATGTCCTTTGGACGATATGCGACGCATTCGCTCCTAGGTCATAGTCTTTAGTGCAACATGAGTTACAAATTAAACTCAAAACACTTCTTCTCTAAAAGACATAAAAACAACTTCAAACTTCTTTTTGTCCTTTGGGACCCGTAATAATGGAAAACCTTTTTCGTAAAAAAAGAGTGTTGTTAAGCTTTGGTTCTACCGCAAACAGACATTGTCCTTAACTGCTAGAACGAAGGTTTAACCCTACTCGGGTAAAACATTCTGAACCAACCGGTGTTCTCGTTATCCCGAACTAAGTTTGCTCTGATTTCTCGTACCATACGAGAATACGTAGGCACAAGACGGCGATGTCTTGGCGAGCAACCTTCCCTCCTTTCTCCCGTAGTTAGTCGAACTATGTTGACTCTGACTTTCCCATTGCACGAGGGAATACGTAGGCACAGAGCGGTGATGCTCTGCCGAGTCTCTTTTCTTTTCTTTTGTCCTATGAGCCTGTAGCGTAGATAGTTTAAACACACCCTTAGATAGACAACAAGCATGGATCCCGTCGAGTACGACGGACGTGAGGGATGCTCATACCTTCCCCTTGCGTAACCCACTCCCGAACCCAGGACTTGGTTGTGATGACCTTGTCTTTTCCTTTTTCGTTAGGTTTTTCCGATCGTTTCCTTTCCCTCTCTTTGGGATAAATAACGAAAGGTGTCAACTCTTCTATTTTTTGTCGGGTGTTTTTCATAGTTGCGACAGGTATGCCTTGATTTTCCTTTACACTCTTGATACCACATAGATGCATTACAGAACTGGCACTCCCAAACAGGGTCATCGATATCTGAATACTCTGTAAAAGGGGAAAGATAATTGTGTTGAATAGAATAAGGAAGTTGTAATAAGACAAAAGAGAACAAATAGTTATGGAATATGAATATGAATAACAATAATATGAAGCATACGTTGAAGGTATGATTCTATAATAAGTTCATCTTGTAGAGATTCGCCAGAATCTAAAGTATATCTTAATGATTGTTCATCGTCCAAAAAACGCATTTGCCTCTTGAGGTGAGCCTCTGGAAGAAGCGAAAGAAGTAATTGCATCTATATCTGCAATACTTGTATGAATCGTCTGAACATGGTGTCTTTCAGAATCCATGGTATCGTGGATGGTGTTAGGATATATAGGAACATTGTCGTTTTCATTTGATAGTGAGTCTGTGAAACAATTGAATATATTAACTCCAGCATGTGAATGAAATCTTTTTCGTTTGTTACTTTTCCTTCATATGTTATGCCGATCAGATGGGGTTGTGTGAGAAACATTTGTAAGATCTGTTAATGGTGTTGTGCTTTCAAGTGTTGGTTACTGATCATTGATGAAGACGTAAGTGTTTGGTATGTTTATTCCATATTCGTTGCTAGTACTGGTTTGTGATCATTTTCCATGTAATTCCATAAGTTTCCTTCTTTTCCTAACATTGGATGTAGGAGATAGATTGTTATGTTCAGGGTCCATGAATTAGTAAGTTCAGTTTACAAAAAGTATCATTGCAGTGAAAAGCAGTTTTAAGTTGTGATGTTTGCCAATGAGCTGAAACACAAGCTGTAGTGTTGTTAAACTTAAAATTGACGCTTTAATTTTGAAAATGTTGATTCAAGTAGGTTTTGTATGAATATTTTTAACTTGTGTGGCAATAATATTTTAAAGTTGGAAATTCCATGTAATGGTTAAACGGGATTGCAAAGGTTAGTATGAATAGATATATTGTTTCAACATTGCTTGCTATGTACTTTGCAAAGATATAATAAAAATATAGAGATAAATCATGTATTGTATGAATGTGATGTGATTCCACTGATACAATTTCTTGAAAATGTTGTTAAACAATACATGGGAAAGTGGCGCGGGTATGGACCAAAACCACAGAGGCATATGGTTTGATGTCTTGATAATCGCGTGATATTTTTGATTATTTTATGTTGCAACAGGCTATTTTCTAGTCCGCAGTGATGGTGAGTAATCGGTAATTCATAAATTCGAACTGAACTAAACATGATTTAAAGCAAACTCTTCCATTAAGTGAAAAAAGCTACTTCGGATTATCAGAATTTCAAAACATTACACGAGAAATGTTTACAACATTACTAATATACATACACATTATGGAATGTAAAACAAATAATATCTTCATTGTTAAATCCATTAAAGTTTAGAAATGTCAACCATCCTGACCCAGTTTAAAAAATTCAGGGTCCCCGTTTTGATAATCAATCCAACATGTAAGTGGTTGGCTGGAAGGTCCCGCCAAAATTAGAGTGGTGTATTCATGGCCTGTAATGATCTTCAATAATTCTCTATCCAATTTCTGTAATTACACAATGTTATCAGCTGTGAATATAAAATAGGTTGAATTACTATAAAAATAAATCCATAACTGTTGAATATTTACGAGGGTTCAGATATCGTTTTTGTTTGTATGGCTAGAAAGAACTATTTCAAAGGAAAGTTTTGTTGGATTCGATGGTGCCATAGTGTGCCAATAAGGAAAATTAGAATCACATCCTTCATGGTCTGGATCTGGTACCCACAAAAACAGTCTATTCCTGAAATATTATAGATGAAGAATATTAAAGTTGAATGGAAAATCTACACAATGAAGTAGCTCAGTCCATCCTTGAGTAAATAGTGTCGCACCTCGAAAATTCTCATTTCGAACATACGACCCTCGCGCGAAAGGCGCGGAAATTGCGGTTCGACAGAGTCGCCACCGAACTTTATTTTTCCCGAATGAACGGGAGAGGAAAATATCGAGAAAACCTCATAAACACGGAAGGAACACGGCCGTCGCAACCATATTCCTGGGTTCGGGAGTCGGTTACGCGAGGGGAAGGTATTAGCACCCCTCACGTCCTTCGTACTCGACGGGAACCTCTTAATTCGAGTTAATGGATGTTAGCTAAACTTAATTCTTCTCTTCTCACTACTAAATGCTAAAGGATACTATAAAGGGATAAAGACACTAGGGGAAAGGGGATGGTTAGAGGATAGGGTGCTCACCAAGGATTGGGGTCTTTGTGCCTACGTATGCTCATTCGGACGAGAATGAGAAATCAGAGCGTCGTAGTTCGACTACAGGAAAGGATGGGGGGAAATGGAAGATGGAGGGGATTGTGCTCGCCAAGATCATCGCAATCTTGTGCCTACGTATCTTACATTCAAGAATGAATAAAGAATCAGAGCGTCCGTAGTTCATGGTTACGACCACGAAAGAAACGGGTTTGAATTGGATTTGAAATGGGTACGGATGACGATTACTCGAAGCTTAAGAAAGACTTCTCGTACCCAAGTAATCGGGAGAGCGAACCAAAGACTAGGAACACTCTCTTTTTCATCTTGAAGAATAATGTTATGTTTGAAAGGATAAGGTTGAAATCATGACGATCACTTGAAGTCTAAGAAAGACTTTACAGACCCCAAGTAATCGGGAAAGCGTACTAAAGACTTGGAACACTCTCTTTTTCATCGTAAAAGAGGGTTGTTTGAATTTGAAATGGTGTATAAAAGGATGAGATTGGTCGGATGACGACTATTTGAAGCTTGAGAAAGGCTTCTCGAATCCAAGTAGTCGGGAGAGCGAACCAAAGACTTGGGACACTCTTTTTTTTCATCGTAAAAGAAGTTGTTTGAAAGGTGAGTGAAAGGAAGAGTAATTGGAGATGGTTGAGTCTTATCGAGTTTGTTAATATTATTTGAAGGCGTCAATTGCTCACACACGAATAAGATAACTCGCATATAAACAGCCGAAAGCAAGCTCAAAGACTTGAACCCACTCTTTACACCTTGAAAAAGATTGAATAGTTGTTAGTTGATTGATAGTTTGTTTTGAAAATCCTCTTGACGTTGGATCAAGG
This sequence comes from Lathyrus sativus, assembly GCA_963859935.3. NCBI lineage: Eukaryota > Viridiplantae > Streptophyta > Magnoliopsida > Fabales > Fabaceae > Lathyrus > Lathyrus sativus. The sequence continues at coordinate 494,694,692 of OZ012741.1, forward strand.
GTTTGACTCATTATCGCGTGCAAAGCGTGTTGAAAATGAAATTGTTTGAAAAAGAGACCGACTTGACTTACGCATCAAGGGTCGAGTTGTAATAGGTTGATGGCGAATGCGTATGAGCACTCGACTTACGGGTTATTTGAAAGTGGCTCGATGATGAATCGAGAATCAGTTTAAAAATAGTTTGAATCCGCTCTAGTCCCTATGGCTGCTCCTAGGAGATAAACTAATAATCAAAGAAATGTGAAACATACATCGGAATGGGAAAGGGGTACATGTAAGTTACACGGGATTGCACGAAATAAAGGGGTCTCATTGTCAGGTAGCCCAAGAGAAAGCCGTGTGTGTGCATTAGTGTCCTAAACTACGCCTTGAGCAAAATAGGGCACGACTTAAAATTAGGATACCTGCAAATGACCAAAGATCCACCAGTCCACCAATTTGGCTTTTAGGAGTTTCGATAATTTATTAGGTATTTTCGAATATAGGTGAGTGAAAATGAATAATGAGATATGATAATAAATAATATGAATAAATATGATAATATGAAATAATATGAATAATGTTTGACAGAAATTAAATTTAATGTTAGTTTACCGAAATAAAATCAAAAGAACAAAGGTGGTCTCGGATCCTTTGTTTCACGCCACTAATGTGACGGTTAAACGGAGGAAGTCTCGTCATCGACCTAAACAAAATGAAAATAGGACAAAATGCCCAACAACAAAAGAGAAATAAAATCTATCTCTAAAAATATAAAATGTCTTAAAACTTAAATAAGAAAGAAATGGTTTATAATATATACATAAAGAGGTTCTAAAAGAAAATAAAACTGCATTAACAAACCAAAAATCCATTTAATAACTAGTATATATTATATAATATGTTTAACTAATATGATAATGTAAAAAAATATATATATACGATATAACGTATTTGCATAGTATAAAATAATAACATATTTGAAAAAGAGAATTAAAACAGAAATATAAAACAAAAATATAATAATAATAATAATAATAATAATATTTACATAAAAAGTTTAAGAAAATAAATATATATAAAAAAAAGAACAGACAGAGGATTGCTGCAAACTGGAGGGGTGAGTCAAAGGAGAATCATGTGGACTGGAAAAGCCCATCATCTACCCTTAAAACGTCCAACCCGAATGGGGCGTGGTTATGATTTGCAAACGGGCTCCTGGCCCAGATCAACATAAATAACAAAAAAGAAAAAATAAAAATAAAAATAAAAATGAAGATTCTTAAAAATCCCCAACCGTAAACACGGTCAAAAAGGCAAACACGATACCCAGTCAGATCCATCTGTTCCCTTGTTAGCAAATTCTTTAAAAAATAAAAAAAGAAAGAAAATGGTTGAAGCAACATTCTGTGTCCCGTCGAAACTCAAGATCTACGTACCGAAAGCAACGGATAACGAACAACAATGGCAAGCGGTGTCATTGGAATCAACAACCGGTGAAAATGACTTCAGATCAGAGGGTTAAACAACTCGAAAAGCAAACTCATGGGACCACACCGACTTACAACTTTCTCGTATGGCTCAATCTCACCGCATCAGGTTCCCCTTTTAAATTTCATTTCGAGCGGACTCTTTCATCTCTGACTCAGTTTATGATGTTGAAGATATAGTTTCGTCTTCTTCACCTCTCTCTGATTCTCATCTCGTCTTGGTTTGGTTTTCTGTAGAAAGGGGTTTGAGTTTTGTCAACTGAAGAATGTTATAGGTTGGGGGTTTTATTGTTGGTCGAAGAAGGGATTAAGAAGAAATCAAGGGTTTTGGTTGGCTTTTCGTTTGGCTTTTAGGTGTTAGGTTGAAGATTGTTGAACGATTCTTCGAAGAAGAAAAGGCGTTTGGGCCTTTTTTTATTAGAGTTGAAGATTGGGAATCGTTTTAAGGTGAAGATTATTCAAGGATCAGTTTTTGGCTTATTGGATTCTGAAGGAAATATATGGAAGTTTGGAGGAAGTTTAAGGAGAAGAACATGGATTGAGGTGTTTTTTTTTTTTAGGAAGAAGATGGTTTTTGGTTGAGGTTTTGAGGTCTGGTATGGAGGTTTGAAAGTGGTTGTCTTGTTGTTGTTCAATATCTGGGGAGTTTTTGTTTATTTACTCAGCAAAAAATATGAAGTTGTGAGCGTTCCCCCCTTTTTCTGAAGATTGCTGAGGGTCTTTTCCTTTTTATCCTCAAAGCTCCTTTTGAATTTTGAGAGAAGAACCAAAGAATCCTCTTTCTGGGTATTCTTTCTCCTCCTTTATCCCATAAAATATTCAGACCTGTTGGTTCCACTTTTTGGGAATACATTCTGAAAGGTCTCTTTCATATGCAGGTTTGTGCAGGTCATAACATGGTTAAAGTTGATGTACCCTATTCTTACAAAATGACTCATATGGTTACAATATTTTGTCTGTTGTGGAAGATTTTAACTTTGTATCAATTTCTTTGTACTGCAGGCTGGACTCTTTGTGGACCCTTTGTGATGACTTGCAGATATTCCAATATGCCATGTGTTGTTGTTGGGTCATTGTAGCTGTATTGTTTCCCCATTTACCAATCGTGGTGGTTTTGTGGTATCAACGATTGTTTCTTTTTAGTGGGGCCTGTTGATGGTAAGCTAGCTGTGTTTTATGACAGATAAAGGGACATGGTGTATGGACTGAGATCGTTTACCGTGACTGGTATTTATCCTTTTTGCAGGTGGCTTGGTTAAAGGTTATACCAGCTCAAGTTTGGTGCAGCGATTTGTGGTCTTTGTGGGGTCATGGAACTGGAACTTTCACAAAATTGGTATAATAATTTCTCGTGACCGCTCGAATGACTTTTTGATAAATTCATGTGATATGTAAGGATTCTTGTAACATTGTTTGTGTGGCCTGATCATCTTGCAGAGAAAAAGAAAGGCCTCTCATTTTCTTGCAGAGTTTTCCTTTGCTGTTATGAAGCTTATTATTACGCGTGACCTGCGGTCTGTGTTTTGTGGCGGTACGTACAGCTTATGCACATATCCTCATCTTCATGTTATGGCCAATGGTATTGATTTTTCCTTCTAAACTTTGTATGGTTTTCTTGATAGGTTGTTTGTCATGAAGGATTTCTGCTCACATCACATTGGTCGTACCTTGTGCGAGTGGCTTGGAGGTATGTGCGAACCGTACCACGTGCTGTTGCGTTTTGATATTAAGGTATTGTGGAAAGCATCTACTGAAATCACTCTCCCTCCGTTTCTCTGCAGGTTGCAGTTTTCCTTCTGCCAATATTGTACATGGTGCAGGTAATGTTCTGCCGCAGTTTGATCGGTGGGCCAACTTGGGGATATGTATTATTTTTCTTTTTATTCACAAATGGACATATGGTTGTATGATGGTGGATTAGTACTCGTACTACTTTCGACATTGAAACGGTTTTGTGGCTGTACATGATGTACGTTCTGGTGAGTGGATTTGAAGAACGTAGCCTTTGGTGTGTGAGCTGCGTTTCAGCTAGTATTATGCATTTTTTAAACTTGGGAGTGGCTTGTAATACAAAATGGGTGTCATTGCTGCAGGTTGAGAAATCATGGCTGGGCCTGATACAATATGTTCTGCATTGTCCTTAAGGTGGATCCTGGTTTGATAACAGGTCCATTCTTTCTGCTGTTATTTTTTCTTTTTATGCAGGAGAACACAAGTTACGGTTCAGTGGATTACTTGCGGAGATTTGAAGTGTAGTCGTGGTTGGGGTTGTGGTGTCAGCTGGAATGTGTGAATTGAAAATCATGGGTTGCAACAGGTTTTGGAGAATCACCGTATCCTGACACTGGTTGATGTGCTGAAAGAAGCTTTGTCGAGTGCCCTTGTTTGCTCCTTGGCTGCCGTTTTTTTTTGTATGTGTACGTGTTGTCTATTGTGCATTGGTTATGGAGTTTGTATCTTCTTTTTTTTGAGTTGTGGTTTTTATGCAGGTAACGTGAAATGGTTTGTGGAGTTCATGACGGTGGAATTTTAACGACACAAATCATTTTCATGGTACCAAAATTAGTTCAGTGAAAACACCTCATCTTCTCTATTTCCCTTCGTCTCGTGTTTTCTCAATACACAGGTGTTTTTTCATTGTAATTGTTTGGATGTTGTTGATGGTAATTACTGAAGTATATTATGGAATTGCAGACTATCATATGGCTAATTTCGTGCTATGGATTGCAGGTACCAAGCCTTTCCCACAAAGACCTTGTTTACTATATAAACTGTTAATCATTTGGGTCTGTAAAAAGTGTTGTTGCAGGCGCGTTATGAGCTGCTAGCTTCCGTCATCAACCCATCCATATAGGAATATTGAACACGTTTGGAAGCCACTTGTTTCCTGGAACCAACAATTCATATATGAGCACATCATCCTATAGCAAGTTAAGGCTATGCTGCGGCTGGCTGACTTCAAATTCTTGCCTTCGTTTCATGTGTATTTGAACACATTGTATACTAGACATTATCTCATTTTGTGTAAAAAAAAGGTCATTTTTTTTGTACTGAATTGTATGGAAAACAAATGTTCATGGTCCCACTCTATTTAATTAATTCGAAAGAGACGGTATAGCCTTCTATTTTGTGATGGGCATTTGAATAATATAACCTTCTTGAATGACAAAGTGGGCTTTGAATTTTTGGACAATGTAATATGAATTTGTATGGGCTTCAACTTGGGCTCAACGAATGTTATGTCACTCCCATATGCAAACCACACATCTTTCCCTTGTAACTCCCATGACACACTCATATTTAAACTTGAACAATGATATACAATCTTGATCACCGCTTGAATCCAAATCCCATCCAACATACTTTTTTTCTCTGATTAGCTTTCAATCTTTACTGAGCTCAGTATTCGTACAAATAAATCTCCAATGATCCTCAATTCAATTTCGACCCCATAACCTCTTGAGTTGGAAACAGCATATAAGAAACAAACTATTTTTTTAAATTTTCTGAACAACTGTCCATGGGCAATAATACAAATCAAAAAAGATACAGGTAGGACAAATTTGGGGTATGACAGATGCCCCTGTCTAATTGGCTTAGACCGAGTAAGATGAACGACTATGGCGCTCACTCTTTCAAGGTAGAAGTCAATTAGATATAAAGAAGATCCTGAATTTGTCCGAAAAGAAAAGGAATGCCTGGGAAAAGGTCAACATTACCAAAAAGATGATGGGGAGAGATACACACGGCTACTACCACCAAAAGGATGATAGAGAAAAACTCACACCAAACAATATCGCACAATATATCATTAATGACTATGATAGACCCCCCACCGAAAGGATGACGGAGCGAAACACAACACAGATCACACAATCTATCATTAATGACCATGATAGACCCCTCACCAAAAGGATGACGGAGCGAAACACAAAACACATCGCACAATGTATCATTAATGACCATGATAGACCCCCCACCAAAAGGATGACGGAGCGAAACACAAACCAAACACATCGCACAATCTATCATTAATAACCATGATAGACCCCCCCACCAAAAGGATGACGGAGCGAAACACAAAACACATCGCACAATCTATCATTAATGACCATGATAGACCCCCCACCAAAAGGATGACGGAGCGAAACACATCGCACAATCTATCATTAATGACCATGATAGACCCCCCACCAAAAGGATGACGGAGCGAAACACACAACACATATCACACAATCCATCATTAATGACCATGATAGACCCCCCACCAAAAGGACGACGGAGCAAACTCACACAACACATTGCACAATCTATCATTAATGACCATGATAGACCCCCCACCAAAAGGATGACGGAGCGAACTCACACTAAACACATCGCACAATCTATCATTAATGACCATGATAGACCCCCCACCAAAAGGATGACGGAGCGAAACACAAAACACATCGCACAATCTATCATTAATGACCATGATAGACCCCTCACCAAAAGGATGATGGAGCGAACTCACACATTGCACAATCTATCATTAATGACCATGATAGACCCTCCACCAAAAGGATGACGGAGCAAAACACAAAACACATCGCACAATCTATCATTAATGATCATGATAGACCCCCCACCAAAAGGATGACGGAGCGAAACACAAAACACATCGCACAATCTATCATTAATGATCATGATAGACCCCCCACCAAAAGGATGACGGAGCGAAACACAAAATACATCGCACAATCTATCATTAATGACCATGATAGACCCCCCACCAAAAGGATGACGGAGCGAACTCACACACACAGGTCGCTATCACCGAAAGGATGATAGGACAACACAGATTTGAAGTTTACCAACACCAAAAGGATGCAGGCTAGATTGAACTGACGAGGTTCGACTATCACCAAAAGGATGATAGTAAGGCAATTGACAATGGTCACGCTTACTGAATACAACTCATTAAGGAACACCCAAGAGGAAGATTGAATTGAAATGAGTCAACGGGGTACGCCCACCGTCTTGTTTGGAGATCATAGTTTTGCCGAAATGATTTCATGGTTACGCCCATGGATTCTGAAGAGGATGCCCCTGACTGGGCTGAGTTTGTCTTGATGTTTTGGTTTGCTCAACAAAAGTTAAACAACTTCATGAGGAACGCTCACGGTTTTGCTAAAGATGCCCCTGCTCGGGTTGGATACTAAACTTCTTGGATTTTCCCAACAAAAGGTTGAACAACTTCGTGGGGACACCCACGGTCTTGAATGGTATGCCCCAGACTGGGCTGAATGTTGATTTGAAGATCTGATCAACCACAAGGTTGAAATACGTCATGGGAGACGCCCATGGTCTTTGAAAAATGCCCCTGACTGGGCTGAATCTTGCTTTGAATAACTTCAAATTTTGTGGGAGAAACCCACAATTGCAGAAGATCGCCCCTGACTGGGCTGATGATTGCTTTGAAGATGTTGTGGAAGATGCCCCTGATTGGGCTGATGATGGTCTTGGAAACCTTCAAGATTGATCCTGGACCTTGACTTGCATATATGAATGCTGGATGATAAACGATATTCTATATGAGTGGAAGTGCAAATGCAAATGCTGACGCGCGGAGATGCAAGAGCTGGGGAAGTAAGGTATGATTGGAGCATGTATATGATGCAGGATACTTATGATAGTGAGTGCCATGCGTATGATGCACATGATTGTAGACAGGTGATTGGAAATGCAGGGAGACGCCAGCAATGGTGGATTTCTGGTAGTTGCCAATGCAGATTGGACTTCGGATGATGGGAGGGATTGACTTCCTCGACACGCAGTTGGTTGGAGACGCCATTGTCATACCCTAAATTTGTCCTACCCATTTTCAAATATTTTTTTTGTTTTTATTATTCTTTCATGTTTTACATTGCCCGCTTATTCTCTTGTTATTTAGACACATGTCCGCTCACAATTGGTTGATTTTTTAGAACTTTATCTTTTTGGTCAATTAAAGTGTGACACGTGGCTTAATACTTTTTTATAAATATTATTCTTTCTTAATTTTCTTAAACTTTTCCTTTTTTTAATTTTTTGTTAATAATTAATATTTTGTGCACATGTAGCTCTTTTATTTGTAAATATCAATCTTTGTTTTTTTAGTTTGTTTTACATATATATTTGTTAATATCTTTTATTTTTATTTTATATATTTAAATAGTTATGAATTTAATTTAAATTTATATATTTAATGTTGTTCACAATTGCTGAAAAATTAATTAAAAAAAAAAGAGAGAAAAGCAGGCCCATTTGGTTAGTGGCCCGTTGGGGCTGAGTCTGGTTATTAAAAAGGGGAGAGAAAACCCTAATGGGAGGACGAACACTGTTCATCTCCCCTCTCAGAGCGAAAACGGCGCCGCTGGAAAACCTAACCCAAACCCTAAAAAAACCTTCTTCCCAATTCGCCGCCACTCTCCTCAAATCATCATCAAACCTTCAAATCCTTCATTCTTCTCACCGTTTTCGTTCAACAAACCAAACAAACCTCCATGAAACGGCGCCGCCCCGATCATCTCTCTTCCCAAAATTTCAAAACCCCAATCTTCTTCTTTTCGGAAAGGATCCGCCGTTAAACACTTCATCATCTCGACCAAGCCTAAACCTTCACACTCTGTTTCCTTAGACTTCTTTATCCGCAGTGAGGTTTGCCTCAAAACTTTCAGAGCATGCGACCTACAACTATGGCGTAAAGGAAAGCCAACTATCCTCAATATGACACCGACACCAGGAATATCTTCATCTTAGGGTTAGCCAAATGTGAAACCCTAGAAACGTCCGTGAAGTACTTTGAAGGGAGAATCACGTCATCAGCAATACGCCATCAACCGAGGGATAACACGTGACTACACTACCGGAAGATTTCATGAATTTGTCTTTATAGTTGTTTGATAATGGTAAGGCTGTGATTACTCGATTAAAGAGGATGGGAACATGATGGCTCTGGAAAGTACTCAGTTTGCTTTAAGTATGAATATGAATGAACTTTGATTCCAATGGTGATGCACGCTCATTTCGGTTTGCTTTCAGCTAAGAAGCCAGGGATTGTTATTAACTACAGGGGTGAAAATAAACAATTTGCAGCTGAAGAGATCTCTTCAAGCGGTCCTGATGGAGATGTCTACTAGGGATGTTGATGTTATTGCTGGCCTGTCGTCGAAAAAGCCAGTTTGACTTACTTCTATCAGTTGCATAAAAGCTTACTACGTCTCGAGCTTACGGTCCAACTCTGTCGTATACGACATCTCCGAAGATAAACAAAGCAACATTGACGTTTTGTGCAATCCAGATCTTCATTAAAAAACAATGGCGTTTTCGGCAACTAGATGCGAAACGGCTTGGGGAAACCATCCTCAGGTGTAACACGATATCGATGCCGAGTAGCGGTTCAGCATAACAACAACAGTTCGGATTCAGCAACAATAACCCCAACTCAAAGCTTTGAGTTTTTTATGTTTCGGCAATGACTTTTTCAGCTTGTATCGGCTTGTAGCTGTGTCTGTTGTGTTTCCATATTTTGTCATGTTTCAATTTCAGGTACAACAGTGGTTCGCAACGGTAGCATGACATTTTCAGCTTTCACGAGGCTCTGACTTAGCAGTAACCACAACGCAAGCAATAACATCAACTATGTTCAACTCGTGTGGGCGACGATTATAACAACTCAAACGCGCAACAATGCTTGCCCCGTTCAGCAACAAACCGCCGTGACCAGAGAACGTACCAGTTATTTGTCCTAGCTCAACAGCTCTTCAACTCGCTCCATCAACTCGTGGCAACAAATAAGTGTCGATCCGGTGGCATATCGCACTTCTGTATTGATGATGTTATGAGATTATTGCAGGGTATCCAACTGCGGTGTTATTCTTCGGGATTCTGAGACAATTGGTTGATGAGGATTATAGATAAGGTTTGTTTGTCGCAAATGCATTCCTACCCGGTTTGACAACAACACAACAGCGGCAAGTTTCACGGATTCGACAACCTCCTCTGACCAACATCTACAACAAGTTTTGTCATTTCGGTAACGGTTCATATTTATCTTGATATATATTGCTACAGGGCTGATTATTTGAGTTCAATGAACGTAGCTTTTATTGTGTTGGGTTCAGACTCAGGATGTTGTTCCTGGTTGTTTTGTTTATGATGATTACTGGTGATGCAGCTTCATTATATTTTAAAAAACTCAAGAACCATTGTTTTTTTCACAAATTAATTATATGTTGTTGAGTTGGTTTTGAAATACAGTTTAGGCATTATGTAGTTGAATTTTGGTTGTTTTTGTGTGTATGAATATTGTAGCATGTCGTTGACATTTAAGTTCTCCTAAAACTCGCCCTTGATTTCGATTTGTAATGGTGTGAGTGTCGGTATATGTGTACCATTTGGTGGTTCTTCGTTTGATCTTTCCTCATTTTTATTCACATGAAAATTATTGTTTTGTTTACACTAAAACTGGAAAAAAAAAACTATTTTTATGCAAAGATTAATAAGTGGATTTTTATTATTCATGCACTCCCATTCGGTTATTAGATTTATAAGGTGGTGTCATATTTGTTCCTTTCTAATGATATTCATTTAATTGTGGTTAGAACATTAAAGTGGACTATAAGATCAATGATAGATACATTCAATCTTCATTTTTAATTTTGTTTCAATTTGCAATACATGTGTACGTCGGATAAATTCGCTACCATTCTTTCTTCCCCATTCGATGACAATGTATCCCAACTCCCTCAAATGTAATAATTATTTTCTCACTTATGCTTTAATGCTCTAAAATCATTTTTAAAATAATAAACTCTCGATTTATCGAGTCATTTTTCACCCATGTAAGTCGAGTGCTTTCAAGGTCTCGCCATCGACCTTTGATCACCATACACAATATTTTAAAGCTTAATCCTGGGATTTCTTACAGTGATACCTATTTGATCAATTATTTCTAATTGGTCACTTAGAAGACTAACCCACTTTGCTAGTGCACACGCTTAAAATTTAAATTAAAACCTCGACTCACCTTGAGTATTTTTTTCAAAGCAAATTAAATCTTTGAAGTCTAGCACTTCTCGGATTTTTGGACGAACATTATTGAGGTGTACACCTTAAATAATATGTTGTTCTACTTTTCGGTTTAGTACGCTATTTTGAAATATCATAGGAATCTAGCATTGTGTGTGATGTTTCGTTGTTCATCCAAACATTTTCCGAATAAAAAAGGTGTCGTCGAGATCTAGCATCTCGATAATACCCCGATTAATTAGTTGTGGGACCGACGTCTCATTTACTAAATAATTGTTATTTTCAAATTCAATCTCGTATCCTCACCTCTTGTGTCGTAAACTCTTTTTACCTCATTCACTTCAAATTATTTTCAAAACAGCTCCTCGATTCAAACTTCGAAAGGAGGAAGTTCTTGGAATCTAGCATTCCTTGAATCTCCAAATAAATAATTCTCGAGGCACGCCCTTGATTTATAATTTACTCAACCTTTCGACTTTTTTTCAAAACTCGATCGTTTTTCAATGTTCTCCTAAGTCGAAAGCTCATACACATTCGCAACCATCAACATTTCGCACACACTTCACAATTCCTCGTGGTTTCGATATTAGGGGCACCCTCAGGGTCTAATATCGTTTCTCACAATCTTAACCCTTGACACGTCGTCAAGTCGGTTTCATTTTCAATCAAATCCTCGACACGTCATCGAGCTACTTCAAAGCAATTTCTTTTTGGCCTCGCATGCCATCTTTTGATTCGATCTTTTCACATACGTTTTTTTAAACTTACGAAAGAGGGATGTTCTTAGAATCTAGCATTCTTTGAATATTCGAATGAGAAACTCTCGAGGCGCGCCCTTGAGTTGTTATTAATTCATTCTTTCGATTTCAAAACATCCAACTCTTTATCTTCAACTTATTCAGTCAATTTCCGAAAGAACTGAGTTCTTGGGATCTCGCATTCCTTGAATTCTTGAGTGACAAGCTCTTGAGGCACGCCCTTAGGTTGTTTGTCAGTCACTCTTTCGTCTTTCAACTCAAACGTCAAACCAATTCAAACCTCACCTTTTCGTGGTTGTTACCACGAACTACGACTGCTCTGATTCTTTATTCATTCTTGAATATAAGATACGTAGGCACAAGATTGCGATGATCTTGGCGAGCACACTTCTATCTTCCTCCATTATTCCTTCCACATTCCCAACCTTTCCCGTAGTCGAACTACGACGCTCTGATTTCTCATTCTCGTCCGAATGAGCATACGTAGGCACAAGGGCCCCAATCCTTGGCGAGCACCCAATCTTCTAATCACCCATCTCTCCTTAGCGTCTTTAACCTGTTAACCTACCAATTCTACCTTTAGCAACGAGAAGAAAACAAGTAAACCCTCAACAACACTCCCCACAATTACCTTAAGAGGTTCCCGTCGAGTACGACGGACGTGAGGGGTGCTAATACCTTCCCCTCACGTAACCGACTCCCGAACCCGGAACATGGTTGCGACAGCCCTATTCCTATCCTTTCGTTTTTAAGAGGTTTTCTCGATATTTTCCTCTCTCGTTTATTCGGGAAAATAAAGTTCGGTGGCGACTCTGTCGAACCGCATTTCCGCGCCTTTCGCGCGAGGGTCGTATGTTCGAATGAATTTTTCGAGGTGCGACAGCTGGCGACTCTGCTGGGGACGCATTGCTCCATGCAAAGAGAGAGTCAAGCCTATCTTTTGGTTTGTGAGGAGTGTTTGTTTTTTTTCTGTTTTCTTCTTGTTTATGTATCTGTTCTCTTGTAGATTTTATTTGTGCTTGTTATCTGGGTTGCCTGTTGGTTCTTGGGATGACATCATGAGTAAAGCTCTACACCCGAGCTTTGGTAAAAGCAGAGAGAACACATAGTTTAGAATTGGTAGTTGAGTAGTGTTAGTCTCGAAGGACTCGCTCCTTATGGGCCTAGCATGAAAGCTCCTCCAGAGGAGACCTATTCGTAGATCTCGTTGTAACACAGCTAGCCTGTTGCACGACTTGATTAATGAAGGGTCCGTGATTCTGGGAACCTTTTGTTAGCACCAGTTCCGATATTGGTGGTCGTGTAGTGTTAGTCTCCAAGGACTCGCTCCTTGTGCGCCTAGCATGAGGACCCCGCTCAGGAGAGACCTTATCGTCATTATCGTCTTAATACAGCCAGCCTGTTGCGTGACGCTAATACGACTAGTGTCCATGATCCTGGGAACCAAACATAGAAACCATACCGTGAGTGGGTTTATGGGTAGAGTGTCTAGATCTTCCCATACAGGGTTCACCTGTCAATTTTCTTTGAGCAGGAATTATGGTTACTTATCTATTACAGTTACCAGTTTCAGGAGCTGTTTGAACTTGTGATCCTGTGATCCTGGATCTTGTATCTTGCATTGCATCTTGCATATCATTCGCATTGCATTTCATATGTTGTGCATTTTGCATTTCCAGTCCTTCAACAGAATCTTATGTCTCTGTTCCTTCTTCTCCAGTAAATCAAGTTGATTCCTCGACACCAGTACACAATTAGAGCCAATACCAGACGATCGATGGAGCAGATTCGGCAAGAGCAAATTGCTATCAAGAAGGAGTTGGAATCCCTCAACAGAAAGATGGATCAGATCTTCGAAGCCCTCTCCATAACTGGAAAAGAATCAGAACAGCAGACCGTTCAACGACCTAGTCAGCAAAATCAACACAGGACATGGAAGCCAGAAAGAGTATTTGATAGTCTTCCAATGACATATGCAGATATCTTTGCTCAATTAATGGAACAAAGGGCTATCGTCCCAAGAGATCTATCGCCCCCAACTGTCCTTCCTGCTGATTATGACGCGAATGCTCATTGTGAGTTCCATAAGGGCGCTCCAGGTCACAACATTGAGAATTGCAGGTTTCTCAAACACAAAATTCAAGACCTGATTGACAAGGAAGCTCTCACCTTTGATGGGAAGTATCTCAGTGCCATCAACAATCCGATGCCACCAGTCAACTAGCGCCAACGTCAGATTGATTCCAATCAAGTTTGTTCCCCGAAGAAGGCAGTTATGTTGCCATTTCATTATTCGCAGTTTCTTATGTTTTGTCTTTGTTTATTTAAGTATTGTATGCTTTGAACAATTTCCATTCGTATTTGGTTTTCATTAATGTATCGTTTATGCATGTTTTGAATTAGTTATGTCGTATTCACTCATTTTTGCTTATCACCGACACATTTATTTACTCCACTCTATTCACTGTTGTTTAGCATGATTTGAGGGAGGATGATGAAAACGAGATACCCATAATTGCAAACTGTATGCTTTCAGGCTGAATCTCATCAATGATGTACAGGAATTGCTTCAATCCCCATACACCGGAGATATAAGGAGTTAATCCCTAGTAAACCACTTCGAGCCTAGAAGTAGCAGTTTCCTTCGGATATTCAAACCTTTACACTCAACCTGGGGAAGGGTAATGTTCAGTTTAATTCAACCCCGCATTCGAATCAACAAAGCAAAATCCAAAAGACGGTGATTCACCAATGACCCATGCTATGGCAGTCACAACAAAATCAAAAAATCAAAAGCCAGCTAAGTCAGACACCTTAGAGGGGACTTAGGAAAAATCAAGGCAATCCCGATGGATCTGACAAACGAAGTCAATCCATGCAAAAGTTAGGGATCAAAACAAAAGCAAAAGAGGACCCTGAAACCCTCAACAAAAACAAAGGAGGATTCAGTGGCCACCCAAGTCAAGGGGCACTGACATCCATAAAAAAAAAACCAAAATAAGGTGACTGCCATTTCGAGCATACCTTGAACCGTTAAGACAAGTGTAGGATTAACTGAGCGTAGGACTGGAGATCATTAAGAAGAAGGGGTGGGTACAAATCATACTTTGAGCCTAATATCCTTTGTTTCGTAACCGTGAACCAGACCATGTTACAACCTTTGAAAGACCTAATTGAGACGAGGTTCATTCTGAAAGCATATCATCGCAAGGTTGCGTGACCCGACTCCTCACATGATTTCTAATCATCAATATTGGTGTCATTTTGCTTGCTATATCTTTTCGCACCGATCAAACAGCACAATGTTTAGGCTAGCAGCCCATTCGTCTCACACTTTCACGACACCTCAATAAAAGACAGTTTTTCAAATCTTGCATCGAACTTGGCATTAATATTACCATTTATGAATGTACAATTTTATTTGCAAATTAGTGCTAGATATTCAAAGACATGCCAGCAAGGGGAGATCGAGGAGGAACTTGACTTTCAGTGGCTGTCACGAAGCAAGATTATTTCAAAACCCACAGGCTGGAGCAGATTATTCAACAGCTCGAGCAGGGACATGCCATTAACAAGTTCAGACTGAGGCAAGACCATGTCGCCTTGATCGTCAGGCAGAGCTGCAACTTTCTCTGAAGTAAATTCACAACAAATCACCAAGTACCCAGACTTGGGGCACCCAGAGTATCTTCGCCTGTGTCTTCAGCAAACTGCGTGTCGAGGAAGTCAATCCCTCCCAACCACCCGAAGTCCAATCTGCATTAGCAACTACCAAGAGTCCACCACGCTGGCATTTCCACCTGCATTTCCAATCACCTGTCGGCAATCATGCGCATCATACGCATTGCATTCATTGTCATAAGCATTTTACATCATTTGGCATAACCAGTCGTATCATACTTCCCCAGCTCTTGCATCTTCGCACGTCAGCATTTGCATTCGCACGTCCACTCGTAGGGAATATCATTTATCATCCAGCATTCATATATGCAAGTCAAGGTCCAGGATCAATCCCGAAGATTTCCAAGACCATTGGTAGCCCAGTCAGGGGCATCTTCCGCAGGATGGTGGGTTTGTCCCACGATTTTCAAGAGCTTCAAAGCAATCATCAGCCCAGTCAGGGGCAATCTTCTGCAATTGTGGGTTTCTCCCACAAAGTTTAAAGTTATTCAAAGCGAGATTCAGCCTAGTCAGGGGCATCGTTTCAAGACCATGGGTGTTTCCCATGACGTATTTCAACCTCGTGGTTGATCAAATCTTCAAATCAACATTCAGCCCAGTCAGGGGCATACCATTCAAGACCGTGGGCGTTCCCCACAAAGTTGTTCAACCTTTTGTTGGGCGAATCCAAGAAGTTCAGAGCAAGATCCAACCCGAGCAGGGGCATCTTCAGCAAAACCGTGAGCATTCCTCATGAAGTTGTTCAACCTTTTGTTGAGCAAGCCAAGACATCAAGACAAACTCAGCCCAGTCAGGGGCATCTTCTTCAGAATTTATGGGCGTAACCATGAAACCATCTCAGCAAAACGGTGATATCCAAGCAAGTCGGTGGCCGTCCCCGCTGATTCATTTCAACCCATTTTTCCTCTTGGGGGTTCCCCAGTGAGTTGTACCCAGCAAGCGTGACCGTTGTCAATTGCCTTACCATCATCCTTTTGGTGGTAGCCGAACTTCGTCGGTTCAACATAGCCTGCATCCTTTCGATGTTGGTAACCTTCTATTTGTGTCTGTCCTATCATTCTTTTGGTGGTAGTGACTGGTGTGTGTTTCGCTCCATCATCCTTTTGGTGGTGGGTATAGCATTTCGTCGATGTCAGATTGCGCGATGTTTTGTTTATGTTTTCGCTCTACCATCCTTTTGGTGGTAGGTCTGGCATTTCGTCGATGTCAGATGGTGCAATGTTTTGTTTGTGTTTTCGCTCTACCATCCTTTTGGTGGTAGGTCTGGCATTTCGTCGATGTCAGATTGTGCGATATTTTGTTTATGTTTTCGCTCTACCATCCTTTTGGTGGTAGGTCTGGCATTTCGTCGATGTCAGATTATGCGATGTTTTGTTTGTGTTTTCGCTCTACCATCCTTTTGGTGGTAGGTCTGGCATTTCGTCGATGTCAGATTATGCGATGTTTTTGTTTGTGTTTTTGCTCTATCATCCTTTTGGTGGTGGGTCTGGCATTTCATCGATGTCAGATTGTGCGATATTTTGTTTGTGTTTTCGCTCTACCATCCTTTTGGTGGTAGGTCTGGTATTTCGTCGATATCAGATTGCGCGATGTTTGTGTTTTCGCTCTACCATCCTTTTGGTGGTAGGTCTGGCATTTCTTCGATGTCAGATTATGCGATGTTTTCGTTTGTGTTTTCGCTCTATCATCCTTTTGGTGGTGGGTCTGGCATTTCGTCGATGTCAGATTGTGCGATATTTTGTTTGTGTTTTCGCTCTACCATCCTTTTGGTGGTAGGTCTGGTATTTTGTCGATATCAGATTGCGCGATGTTTGTGTTTTCGCTCCATCATCCTTTTGGTGGTGGGTCTGGCATTTCAACGATGTCAGATTGTGCGATATTTTGTTTGTGTTTCGCTCTGACATCCTTTTGGTGGTGGGTCTGGTATTTCGTCGATATCAGATGGTGCGATGTTTTGTTTGTGTTTTCGCTCTACCATCCTTTTGGTGGTAGGTCTGGCATTTCGTCGATGTCAGATTGTGCGATATTTTGTTTATGTTTTCGCTCTACCATCCTTTTGGTGGTAGGTCTGACATTTCGTCGATGTCAGATTATGCGATGTTTTGTTTGTGTTTTCGCTCTACCATCCTTTTGGTGGTAGAACTGGCATTTCGTCGATGTCAGATTATGCGATGTTTTTGTTTGTGTTTTCGCTCTATCATCCTTTTGGTGGTGGGTCTGGCATTTCGTCGATGTCAGATTGTGCGATATTTTGTTTGTGTTTTTGCTCTACCATCCTTTTGGTGGTAGGTCTGGTATTTCGTCGATATTAGATTGCGCGATGTTTGTGTTTTCGCTCTACCATCCTTTTGGTGGTAGGTCTGGCATTTCGTCGATGTCAGATTATGCGATGTTTTTGTTTGTGTTTTCGCTCTATCATCCTTTTGGTGGTGGGTCTGGCATTTCGTCGATGTCAGATTGTGCGATATTTTGTTTGTGTTTTCGCTCTACCATCCTTTTGGTGGTAGGTCTGGTATTTCGTCGATATCAGATTGCGCGATGTTTGTGTTTTCGCTCCATCATCCTTTTGGTGGTGGGTCTGGCATTTCATCGATGTCAGATTGTGCGATATTTTGTTTGTGTTTTGCTCTGCCATCCTTTTGGTGGTGGGTCTGGTATTTCGTCGATATCAAATGGTACGATGTTTTGTTTATGTCTTCGCTCTATCATCCTTTTGGTGGTGGGTCTGGCATTTCGTCAATGTCAGATTGCGCGATGTTTTGTTTGTGTTTTCGCTCTACCATCCTTTTGGTGGTAGGTCTGGTATTTCGTCGATATCAGATTGTGCGATGTTTTATTTGTGTTTTCGCTCTATCATCCTTTTGGTGGTAGGTCTGATATTTCGTCGATATCAGATTGTGCGATGTTTTATTTGTGTTTTCGCTCTACCATCCTTTTGGTGGTAGGTCTGGTATTTCGTCGATATCAGATTATGCGATGTTTTGTTTGTGTTTTCGCTCTATCATCCTTTTGGTGGTGGGTCTGGCATTTCGTCGATGTCAGATTGCGCGATATTTTGTTTGTGTTTTCGCTCTATCATCCTTTTGGTGGTGGGTCTGGCATTTCGTCGATGTCAGATTATGCGATGTTTTGTTTATGTTTTCGCTCTATCATCCTTTTGGTGGTGGGTCTGGCATTTCGTCAATGTCAGATTGCGCGATGTTTTGTTTATGTTTTCGCTCTACCATCCTTTTGGTGGTAGGTCTGGCATTTCGTCGATGTCAGATTACGCGATGTTTTATTTATGTTTTCGCTCTATCATCCTTTTGATGGTGGGTCTGGTATTTCGTCGATATCAGATTGCGCGATGTTTTGTTTATGTCTTCGCTCTATCATCCTTTTGATGGTGGGTCTGGTATTTCGTCGATATCAGATTGTGCGATGTTTTGTTTGTGTTTTCGCTCTACCATCCTTTTGGTGGTAGGTCTGGCATTTCGTCGATGTCAGATTACGCGATGTTTTATTTATGTTTTCGCTCTATCATCCTTTTGATGGTGGGTCTGGTGTTTCGTCGATATCAGATTGCGCGATGTTTTGTTTGTGTTTTCGCTCCATCATCCTTTTGGTGTTGGGTCTGGCATTTCGTCGATGTCAGATTGCACGATATTTTGATTGCGTTTTGCTTTGCCATCCTTTTGGTGGTGTTGGCCGTGTGTGTTTCATTCCCTCATCCCTTTTGGTGATGATGGCTTTTTGCCAGTTATTCACAGCTTACTCATAGTTTTACCTCATCCAGCTTTTTTAACTCTCAGACATCCCTTTTTCTTTCGGACAAATTCAGGGTCTTCTTCATATCTAATTGACTTCTACCTCAGGAATATGAGTGCTAATGCAGTTCATTCTCCTAGGTTTAAGCCTATTAGATAGGGGCATCTGTCATACCCTAAATTTTTCCTACCCATTTTCAAATATTTTTTTTGTTTTTATTATTCTTTCATGTTTTACATTGCCCGCTTATTCTCTTGTTATTTAAACACATGTCCGCTCACAATTGGTTGATTTTTTAGAACTTTATCTTTTTGGTCAATTAAAGTGTGACACGTGGCTTAATACTTTTTTATAAATATTATTCTTTCTTAATTTTCTTAAACTTTTCCTTTTTTTTAATTTTTTGTTAATAATTAATATTTTGTGCACATGTAGCTCTTTTATTTGTAAATATCAATCTTTGTTTTTTTAGTTTGTTTTACATATATATTTGTTAATATCTTTTATTTTTATTTTATATATTTAAATAGTTAAGAATTTAATTTAAATTTATATATTTAATGTTGTTCACAATTGCTGAAAAATTAATTAAAAAAAAAAGAGAGAAAAGCAGGCCCATTTGGTTAGTGGCTCGTTGGGGCTGAGTCTGGTTATTAAAAAGGGGAGAGAAAACCCTAATGGGAGGACGAACACTGTTCATCTCCCCTCTCAGAGCGAAAACGGCGCCGCTGGAAAACCTAACCCAAACCCTAAAAAAACCTTCTTCCCAATTCGCCGCCACTCTCCTCAAATCATCATCAAACCTTCAAATCCTTCATTCTTCTCACTGTTTTCGTTCAACAAACCAAACAAACCTCCATGAAACGGCGCCGCCCCGATCATCTCCCTTCCCAAAATTTCAAAACCCCAATCTTCTTCTTTTCGGAAAGGATCCGCCGTTAAACACTTCATCATCTCGACCAAGCCTAAACCTTCACACTCTGTTTCCTTAGACTTCTTTATCCGCAGTGAGGTTTGCCTCAAAACTTTCAGAGCATGCGACCTACAACTATGGCGTAAAGGAAAGCCAACTATCCTCAATATGACACCGACACCAGGAATATCTTCATCTTAGGGTTAGCCAAATGTGAAACCCTAGAAACGTCCGTGAAGTACTTTGAAGGGAGAATCACGTCATCAGCAATACGCCATCAACCGAGGGATAACACGTGACTACACTACCGGAAGATTTCATGAATTTGTCTTTATAGTTGTTTGATAATGGTAAGGCTGTGATTACTCGATTAAAGAGGATGGGAACATGATGGCTCTGGAAAGTACTCAGTTTGCTTTAAGTATGAATATGAATGAACTTTGATTCCAATGGTGATGCGCGCTCATTTCAGTTTGCTTTCAGCTGAGAAGCCAGGGATTGTTATTAACTACAGGGGTGAAAATAAACAATTTGCAGCTGAAGAGATCTCTTCAAGCGGTCCTGATGGAGATGTCTACTAGGGATGTTGATGTTATTGCTGGCCTGTCGTCGAAAAAGCCAGTTCGACTTACTTCTATCAGTTGCAGAAAAGCTTACTACGTCTCGAGCTTACGGTCCAACTCTGTCGTATACGACATCTCCGAAGATAAACAAAGCAACATTGACGTTTTGTGAAATCCAGATCTTCATTAAACAACAATGGCGTTTTCGGCAACTAGATGCGAAACGGCTTGGGGAAACCATCCTCAGGTGTAACACGATATCGATGCCGAGTAGCGGTTCAGCATAACAACAACAGTTCGGATTCAGCAACAATAACCCCAACTCAAAGCTTTGAGTTTTTATGTTTCGGCAATGACTTTTTCAGCTTGTAGCTGTGTCTGTTGTGTTTCCATATTTTTTCATGTTTCAATTTCAGGTACAACAGTGGTTCGCAACGGTAGCATGACATTTTCAGCTTTCACGAGGCTCTGACTTAGCAGTAACCACAATGCAAGCAATAACATCAACTATGTTCAACTCGTGTGGGCGACGATTATAACAACTCAAACGCGCAACAATGCTTGCC
Source organism: Lathyrus sativus (assembly GCA_963859935.3). Classification (NCBI taxonomy): domain Eukaryota; kingdom Viridiplantae; phylum Streptophyta; class Magnoliopsida; order Fabales; family Fabaceae; genus Lathyrus; species Lathyrus sativus. Next base: position 494,715,440 of record OZ012741.1, read on the forward strand.
CCGTTCAGCAACAAACCGCTGTGACCAGAGAACGTACCAGTTATTTGTCCTAGCTCAACAGCTCTTCAACTCGCTCCATCAACTCGTGGCAACAAATAAGTGTCGATTCGGTGGCATATCGCACTTCTATATTGATGATGTTATGAGATTATTGCAGGGTATCCAACTGCGGTGTTATCCTTCGGGATTCTGAGACAATTGGTTGATGAGGATTATAGATAAGGTTTGTTTGTCGCAAATGCATTCCTACCCAGTTTGACAACAACACAACAGCGGCAAGTTTCACGGACTCGACAACCTCCTCTGACCAACATCTACAACAAGTTTTGTCATTTCGGTAACGGTTCATATTTATCTTGATATATATTGCTACAGGGCTGATTATTTGAGTTCAATGAACGTAGCTTTTATTGTGTTGGGTTCAGACTCAGGATGTTGTTCCTGGTTGTTTTGTTTATGATGATTACGGGTGATGTAGCTTCATTATATTTTAAAAAACTCAAGAACCATTGTTTTTTTCACAAATTAATTATATGTTGTTGAGTTGGTTTTTAAATACAGTTTAGGCATTATGTAGTTGAATTTTGGTTGTTTTTGTGTGTATGAATATTGTAGCATGTCGTTGACATTTAAGTTCTCCTAAAACTCGCCCTTGATTTCGATTTGTAATGGTGTGAGTGTCGGTATATGTGTACCATTTGGTGGTTCTTCGTTTGATCTTTCCTCATTTTTATTCACATGAAAATTATTGTTTTGTTTACACTAAAACTGGAAAAAAAAAACTATTTTTATGCAAAGATTAATAAGTGGATTTTTATTATTCATGCACTCCCATTCGGTTATTAGATTTATAAGGTGGTGTCATATTTGTTCCTTTCTAATGATATTCATTTAATTATGGTTAGAACATTAAAGTGGACTATAAGATCAATGATAGATACATTCAATCTTCATTTTTAATTTTGTTTCAATTTGCAATACATGTGTACGTCGGATAAATTCGCTACCATTCTTTCTTCCCCATTCGATGACAATGTATCCCAACTCCCTCAAATGTAATAATTATTTTCTCACTTATGCTTTAATGCTCTAAAATCATTTTTAAAATAATAAACTCTCGATTTATCGAGTCATTTTCACCCATGTAAGTCGAGTGCTTTCAAGGCCTCGCCATCGACCTTTGATCACCATACACAACATTTTAAAGCTTAATCCTGGGCTTTCTTACAGTGATACCTATTTGATCAATTATTTCTAATTGGTCACTTAGAAGACTAGCCCACTTTGCTAGTGCACACGCTTAAAATTTAAATTAAAACCTTGACTCACCTTGAGTATTTTTTCAAAGCAAATTAAATCTTTGAAGTCTAGCACTTCTCGGATTTTTGGACGAACATTATTGAGGTGTACACCTTAAATAATATGTCGTTCTACTTTTCGGTTTAGTATGCTATTTTGAAATATCATAGGAATCTAGCATTCTGTGTGATGTTTCGTTGTTCATCCAAACATTTTCCGAATAAAAAAGGTGTCGTCGAGATCTAGCATCTCGATAATACCCCGATTAATTAGTTGTGGGACCGACGTCTCATTTACTAAATAATTGTTATTTTCAAATTCAATCTCGTATCCTCACCTCTTGTGTCGTAAACTCTTTTTACCTCATTCACTTCAAATTATTTTCAAAACAGCTCCTCGATTCAAACTTCGAAAGGAGGAAGTTCTTGGAATCTAGCATTCCTTGAATCTCCAAATAAATAATTCTCGAGGCACGCCCTTGGTTTATTATTTACTCAACCTTTCGACTTTTTTTCAAAACTCGACCGTTTTTCAATGCTCTCCTAAGTCGAAAGCTCATACGCATTCGCAACCATCAACATTTCGCACACACTTCACAATTACTCGTGGTTTCGATATTAGGGGCACCCTCAGGGACTAATATCGTTTCTCACAATCTTAACCCTTGACACGTCGTCAAGTCGGTTTCATTTTCAATCAAATCCTCGACACGTCATCGAGCTACTTCAAAGCAATTTCCTTTTAGCCTCGCATGCCATCTTTCGATTCGATCTTTTCACATACGTTTTTTTAAACTTACGAAAGAGGGATGTTCTTAGAATCTAGCATTCTTTGAATATTCGAATGAGAAACTCTCGAGGCGCACCCTTGAGTTGTTATTAATTCATTCTTTCGATTTCAAAACATCCAACTCTTTATCTTCAACTTATTCAGTCAATTTCTGAATGAACTGAGTTCTTGGGATCTCGCATTCCTTGAATTCTTGAGTGACAAGCTCTTGAGGCACGCCCTTAGGTTGTTTGTTAGTCACTCTTTCGTCTTTCAACTCAAACGTCAAACCAATTCAAACCTCACATTTTCGTGGTTGTTACCACGAACTACGAATGCTCTGATTCTTTATTCATTCTTGAATATAAGATACGTAGGCACAAGATTGCGATGATCTTGGCGAGCACACTTCTATCTTCCTCCATTATTCCTTCCACATTCCCAACCTTTCCCGTAGTCGAACTACGACGCTCTGATTTCTCATTCTCGTTCGAATGAGCATACGTAGGCACAAGGGCCCCAATCCTTGGCGAGCACCCAATCTTCTAATCACCCATCTCTCCTTAGCGTCTTTAACCTGTTAACCTACCAATTCTACCTTTAACAATGAGAAGAAAACAAGTAAACCCTCAACAACACTCCCCACAATTACCTTAAGAGGTTCCCGTTGAGTACGACGGACGTGAGGGGTGCTAATACCTTCCCCTCACGTAACCGACTCCCGAACCCGGAACATGGTTGCGACAGCCCTGTTCCTATCCTTTCGTTTTTAAGAGGTTTTCTCGATATTTTCCTCTCTCGTTTATTCGGGAAAAATAAAGTTCGGTGGCGACTCTGTCGAACCGCATTTCCGCGCCTTTCGCGCGAGGGTCGTATGTTCGAATGAATTTTTTGAGGTGCGACAGCCATGACCAAAGCAGACGAAGATACTCTATATGCCCCAAGTCTGGGTACTTGGTGATTTATCGTGAATTTGCTTTAGAGAAGGTTGCAACTCTGCTTGTTGGTCAGGACGACCTGGTCTTGCCCCAGTTCGAACATGGCAATGGTCTGTCCCAGATTAACCAGTTCTGACATATGGAAGTTGAACTCGGATGACTTGCCCCTGCTCGAGCTGTTGAGTGATTTGCCCCAGCTTGTGGGTTCTGAGGTAGTCTTGCTTCGTGTCAGCCACTGAAAGTCAAGTTCCTCCTTGATTGCCCCCTCGTTGAGATGTCTTTGAATACCTAGCACTGATTTGCCATTAAAATCGTACATTCATAAATGGTAATATTAATGCAAAGTTTAATGTAAGTTTTGAAAAAGTGTGTCATTTATTGAGAGTGTCGTGGTGGTGAGACGAATCATCTCAAACGTTGTGCTGATTTTGATTTGGTGTGAAAGATATATCAAGAGAAATGACACCAATGCTGATGATTAGAAATCATGTGAGGAGTCACGTTACGCAACCTTGCGATAGTATGCTTTCAGAGTAAATCCCGCCTCAATTAGGTCTTTCGAGGGTTGTAACGTGGTCTGGTTCACGGTTATGAAACAAAGGATGCTAGGCTCAAAGTATGATTTGTACCCACCCATTCTTCTTAATGATCTTCAGTCCTACGCTCAGTTAATTATACACTTGTCTTGACGGTATAAACTTGATGATTCAAGGTTTGCTCGTCGTGGCAGTCACCTTATTTTGGTTTTTTGATGGATGTCAGTGCCCCTTTTGATTTGGGTGGCCACTGAATATTGTTTTGTTTTTGTTGAGGGTTTCGGGGTCCTCCTTTGCTTTTGTTTTTGATCCCTAACTTTTGCATGGATTGACTTCACTTGTCAGATCCATCGGGATTGCCTTGATTTTGCCTAAGTCCTCTCTAAGGTGTCTGACTTAGCAGGCTTTTGATGTTTTTTTTTTTTATTTTGTTGGAAGGTTGTGACTGCCATGTTATGGGTCATTGAAGAACAACCGTCTTCTGGATTTTGCTTGTTGATTCGAGTGCGGGGTTGAATTAACTGAACACTACCCTGTCCCAGGTTGAGTGTAAGGTTTGAATATCCGAAGGAAACTGCTACTTCTAGGCTCGAAGTGGTTTACTAGGGATTAACTCCTTATATCTTCAGTGTTTAGGGGATTGAAGTAATGCTTGTACATCATTGACGAGATTCGGTCTAAAAGCATACAGTTTGCAATTATGGGTATCTCGTTTTCATCATCCTCCTTCAAATCATGCTAAACAACAGTGAATAGAGTGGAGTAAATAAATGGGTCGGTGATAAGTGAAAATGAGTGAATACGACATAACTAATTCAAAACATGCATAAACAATACATTAATGAAAACCAAATACGAATGGCAATTGTTCAAAGCATACAATACTTAAACAAACAAAGACAAAATATAAGAACTGCGAATAATGAAATGGCAACATGACTGCCTTTTTCGGGGAATGAACTTGACTGGAATTGATTGTTGGCACTAGTTGACTGGTGGCATCGGATTGTTGATGATATTTGGAGACTTCCCATTGAAGTTGATAGTATCCCTGTCGATCATGTCTTGAATTATGTGCTTGAAGGCTCTGCAATCCTCAATGGTATGACCCGGAGCGCCCTTATGAAACTCACAATGAGCATTTGCATCGTAATCGGCAGGAATGACGGTTGGAGGAGCCAAATCTCTCGGAACAACAGCTTTCTTCTCCATCAACTGAGCAAAGATTTTAGCATATGTCATTGGTAGACGATCAAAGGCTCTATCTGGTCTCCATGTTCTCTGCGGACGCTGTGGGCGAGTACCTTATCGTTGCTGAGTAGCTTGCATCTGCTGTTGCTGAGGAGGATACTGATATCCTTGTTGGTTGTAGGCTTGTTGCTGAGGAGCCTGTTGCCGTGGCATCTGAGCTTGCACTGCTTGAACAGCTGGCTGATAAGGCATTGGAGCATATTGGGCAGCAGCAACATACGGGTACTGGTAGTAAGGAACCTGATGAGGCATAGGAGTGGGAGCTTGTTGAGAAGCTTGCCCTTTCTGAAAAAAGATGGCATTTGTTTCGCCCTCCTTCTTCTTGTATCCATTGAAAGGCTTCTTGGCATTGGCCTGGTTGTTGGAACCTCCTGGGATCTTTCCACTCTTCAACCCTTATTCAATTCTCTCACCGACGATCACTAGGTCAGAGAATCCAGCAGAGACACTACCGATCAGCTTTTCGTAGTACTGGCCTTGCAATGTACCCATAAAGATGTCGATCAGTTCACGGTCAACAAGAGGTGGATGCACCCTTGCGGCTAGCTCTCTCCATCGTTGCGCGTACTCCTTGAAAGATTCGTTGTCCTTCTGAGTCATACTCTGAAGTTGAGTACGATTCGGAGCAAGATCGGTGTTGTACTTATACTGCTTGACGAATGCATCAGCTAGCTCGGCCCAAGTGTGCACATTGTTACGTTCCAGCTGCATATACCATTCGAGTGATGCCCCAGACAAACTGTCTTGGAAGCAATGAATCATGAGCTTTTCGTCTCTAGCATAGGCAGCCATCTTGCGACAGTACATTTTCAGATGAATGTTTGGACAACTGAAACCTTTGTACTTCGAAAATTCCGGCACTTTGAACTTGGGAGGAATGACAACATCAGGCACCAAGCATAATTCCAAAGCACTGAAAGAATTTGAACTGTGTCCCTCCATGGCTCGGAGTTTCTCGGCTAGATCTCGGCACATCTTCATGGCTTCTGAATCCTGAACAGCAACAGGACTAGCAATGGGGATAGCAGCATGATAGTTCTGAACGTCGTCATACTGATCCATCAGAGTATCTTCGATATGAGGAACTGGGATTTGCACAGCAGTAGGCTGGGCCTGCGGGATAGCTCCAATGGTAACTCCGGGCGCTGGGGTTGGATGAGAAGCGTTCCCTTCGGCTGCGTTATTGAAGTTCAACGGCATCCCATGAGGATTTGGAATTGGAACCAAAGGGATGACAGTAGACCCTTGCCCCTGACCATTGTTGTTAACGATAGCAGCGGCTTCACGCTGTTCTTCCTCTCTTCTGGCCGCGAGGATGGCTTCGAGGATCTGGTCGATCTTTCCTTTCATAGAATCCAACTCTTCCCTGAAGGTAGCTTGCTCTTGTTGAATCTGCTCCATCATTCGTCTTGTATTAGCTCTAGTTGCGTACTGGTGTCGAGGACTCAGCTTGATTTACTGGATATGAAGGAAAGAGAAACATGAGAAACTGTTGAAGGAAGGAGAATGCAAGATGCACAACAAATGAGATGCAATGAAAATGATATGCAATGCAATATGCAAGATCCAGGATCACAGGATCACAAATTCAAATAGTTCTGAGATTCAGCCGGGTGAACGGTTCAAGGATCACAGTCACTGCTCAAAGAAACCCCCACGGGTAGGATTCTAAAACGGGTAGGTGCCTAGAGTCATAGATATCTTTCAAAGATATTACAGCCATGACAAAGCCTCATCACGATGATAATATCTTTAAAGAATCTCCTCTAGGTGAGGTTCTCGTATCTTCCACGCGAGAAAGACTTCTCGGAAGTGTCAACTACACAACCATCGACACACGGATTCTAGAGAAGGTTCTCAGAGTCATAGATCGAGGTTGAAAATATTACTGTAGAAAGTAATACGTTCAAGGGATCTCATCTGATTGGGGCGTTCGTATTAATTCACAAAGAATTAACACTACCAACCACCATGGATAAAACGGTTTATGGTCCTTGGGATTAACGATTCAAACTCGAAAACATTATTGCTATGGCAAAGACTCACCACAACAACAACATCCCCAAGGAATCTACTCCAAGCGGGGTTTTCGCTTCAACTTAACGTGAAAGACTCCATGCAAGTCTCCACTACACAACCACCATCCTAATCCTAGGGTTATACTCGGACTCGGGTGTAGAGCCATCTCACAAAGTAACCATAAGTATAGCAACCCCCACAATGCCTCAAGCATAAGTAACCAAGACAAGGACACCAATAAATAAGCGAGAAGAAAATAAAAGACAACAAGCTAACAACTCAAATTAAGATAGGCTCGACTCTCTCTTGCATGGAGCAAAGTTCCCCAGCAGAGTCGCCACCTGTCGCACCTCGAAAATTCTCATTTCGAACATACGACCCTCGCGCGAAAGGCGCGGAAATTGTGGTTCGACAGAGTCGCCACCGAACTTTATTTTTTCCGAATGAACGGGAGAGGAAAATATCGAGAAAACCTCATAAACGAAGAAGGAACACGGACGTCGCAACCATATTCCTGGATTCAGGAGTCGGTTACGCGAGGGGAAGGTATTAGCACCCCTCACGTCCGTCGTACTCGACGGGAACCTCTTAATTCGAGTTAATGGATGTTAGCTAAACTTAATTCTTCTCTTCTCACTACTAAATGCTAAAGGATACTATAAAGGGATAAAGACACTAGGGGAAAGGGGATGGTTAGAGGATAGGGTGCTCGCCGAGGATTGGGGCCCTTGTGCCTACGTATGCTCATTCGGACGAGAATGAGAAATCAGAGCGTCGTAGTTCGACTACGGGAAAGGATGGGGGGAAATGGAAGATGGGGGGGATTGTGCTCGCCAAGATCATCGCAATCTTATGCCTACGTATCTTACATTCAAGAATGAATGAAGAATCAGAGCGTCCGTAGTTCGTGGTTATGACCACGAAAGAAACGGGTTTGAATTGGATTTGAAATGGGTACGGATGACGATTACTCGAAGCTTAAGAAAGACTTCTCGTACCCAAGTAATCGGGAGAGCGAACCAAAGACTTGGAACACTCTCTTTTTCATCTTGAAGAATAATGTTATGTTTGAAAGGATAAGGTTGAAATGATGACGATCACTTGAAGTCTAAGAAAGACTTCACAGACCCCAAGTAATCGGGAAAGCGTACCAAAGACTTGGAACACTCTCTTTTTCATCGTAAAAGAGGGTTGTTTGAATTTGAAATGGTGTATAAAAGGATGAGATTGGTCGGACGACGACTATTTGAAGCTTGAGAAAGGCTTCTCGGATCCAAGTAGTCGGGAGAGCGAACCAAAGACTTGGGACACTCTTTTTTTTCATCGTAAAAGAAGTTGTTTGAAAGGTGAGTGAAAGGAAGAGTAATTGGAGATGGTTGAGTCTTATCGAGTTTGTTAATATTATTTGAAGGCGTCAATTGCTCACACACGAATAAGATAACTCGCATATAAACAGCCGAAAGCAAGCTCAAAGACTTGAACCCACTCTTTACACCTTGAAAAAGATTGAATAGTTGTTAGTTGATTGATAGTTTGTTTTGAAAATCCTCTTGACGTTGGATCAAGGGTTTGACTCATTATCGCGTGCAAAGCGTGTTGAAAATGAAATTGTTTGAAAAAGAGACCGACTTGACTTACGCATCAAGGGTCGAGTTGTAATAGGTTGATGGCGAATGCGTATGAGCACTCGACTTACGGGTTATTTGAAAGTGGCTCGATGATGAATCGAGAATCAGTTTAAAAATAGTTTGAATCCGCTCTAGTCCCTATGGGTGCTCCTAGGAGATAAACTAATAATCAAAGAAATGCGAAACATACATCGGAATGGGAAAGGGGTACATGTAAATTACACGGGATTGTACGAAATAAAGGGGTCTCATTGTCAGGTAGCCCAAGAGAAAGCCGTGTGTGTGCATTAGTGTCCTAAACTACGCCTTGAGCAAAATAGGGCACGACTTAAAATTAGGATACCTGCAAATGACCAAAGATCCAACAGTCCACCAATTTGGCTTTTAGGAGTTTCGATAATTTATTAGGTATTTTCGAATATAGGTGAGTGAAAATGAATAATGAGATATGATAATAAATAATATGAATAAATATGATAATATGAAATAATATGAATAATGTTTGACAGAAATTAAATTTAATGTTAGTTTACCGAAATAAAATCAAAAGAACAAAGGTGGTCTCGGATCCTTTGTTTCACGCCACTAATGTGACGGTTAAACGGAGGAAGTCTCGTCATCGACCTAAACAAAATGAAAATAGGACAAAATGCCCAACAACAAAAGAGAAATAAAATCTATCTCTAAAAATATAAAATGTCTTAAAACTTAAATAAGAAAGAAATGGTTTATAATATATACATAAAGAGGTTCTAAAAGAAAATAAAACTGCATTAACAAACCAAAAATCCATTTAATAACTAGTATATATTATATAATATGTTTAACTAATATGATAATGTAAAAAAAAAAAAATATATATATATATATATATATATATATATATATATATATATATATATATATATATATATATATATATATATATATATATATATATATATATATATACGATATAACGTATTTGCATAGTATAAAATAATAACATATTTGAAAAAGAGAATTAAAACAGAAATATAAAACAAAAATATAATAATAATAATAATAATAATATTTACATAAAAAGTTTAAGAAAATAAATATATATAAAATAAAAAGAACAGACAGAGGATTGTTGCAAACTGGAGGGGTGAGTCAAAGGAGAATCATGTGGACTGGAAAAGCCCATCATCTACCCTTAAAACGTCCAACCCGAATGGGGTGTGGTTATGATTTGCAAACGGCCTCCTGGCCCAGATCAACATAAATAACAAAAAAGAAAAAAGAAAAATAAAAATGAAGATTCTTAAAAATCCCCAACCGTAAACACGGTCAAAAAGGCAAACACGATACCCAGTCAGATCCATCTGTTCCCTTGTTAGCAAATTCTTTAAAAAAAATGGTTGAAGCAACATTCTGTGTCCCTTCGAAACTCAAGATCTACGTACCGAAAGCAACGGATAACGAACAACAATGGCAAGCGGTGTCATTGGAATCAACAACCGGTGAAAATGACTTCAGATCAGAGGGTTAAACAACTCGAAAAGCAAACTCATGGGACCACACTGACTTACAACTTTCTCGTATGGCTCAATCTCACCGCATCAGGTTCCCCTTTTAAATTTCATTTCGAGCGGACTCTTTCATCTCTGACTCAGTTTATGATGTTGAAGATATAGTTTCGTCTTCTTCACCTCTCTCTGATTCTCATCTCGTCTTGGTTTGGTTTTCTGTAGAAAGGGGTTTAAGTTTTGTCAACTGAAGAATGTTAGAGGTTGGGGGTTTTATTGTTGGTCGAAGAAGGGATTAAGAAGAAATCAAGGGTTTTGGTTGGCTTTTCGTTTGGCTTTTAGGTGTTGGGTTGAAGATTGTTGAACGATTCTTCGAAGAAGAAAAGGCGTTTGGGCCTTTTTTTATTAGAGTTGAAGATTGGGAATCGTTTTAAGGTGAAGATTATTCAAGGATCAGTTTTTGGCTTATTGGATTCTGAAGGAAATATATGGAAGTTTGGAGGAAGTTTAAGGAGAAGAACATGGATTGAGGTGTTTTTTTTTTAGGAAGAAGATGGTTTTTGGTTGAGGTTTTGAGGTCTGGTATGGAGGTTTGAAAGTGGCTGTCTTGTTGTTGTTCAATATCTGGGGAGTTTTTGTTTATTTACTCAGCAAAAAATATGAAGTTGTGAGCGTTCCCCCCTTTTTCTGAAGATTGCTGAGGGTCTTTTCCTTTTTATCCTCAAAGCTCCTTTTGAATTTTGAGAGAAGAACCGAAGAATCCTCTTTCTGGGTATTCTTTCTCCTCCTTTATCCCATAAAATATTCAGACCTGTTGGTTCCACTTTTTGGGAATACATTCTGAAAGGTCTCTTTCATATGCAGGTTTGTGCAGGTCATAACATGGTTAAAGTTGTTGTACCCTATTCTTACAAAATGACTCATATGGTTACAATATTTTGTCTGTTGTGGAAGATTTTAACTTTGTATCAATTTCTTTGTACTGCAGGCTGGACTCTTTGTGGACCCTTTGTGATGACTTGCAGATATTCCAATATGCCATGTGTTGTTGTTGGGTCATTGTAGCTGTATTGTTTCCCCATTTACCAATCGTGGTGGTTTTGTGGTATCAAGGATTGTTTCTTTTTAGTGGGGCCTGTTGATGGTAAGCTAGCTGTGTTTTATGACAGATAAAGGGACATGGTGTATGGACTGAGATCGTTTACCGTGACTGGTATTTATCCTTTTTGCAGGTGGCTTGGTTAAAGGTTATACCAGCTCAAGTTTGGTGCAGCGATTTGTGGTCTTTGTGGGGTCATGGAACTGGAACTTTCACAAAATTGGTATAATAATTTCTCATGACCGCTCGAATGACTTTTTGATAAATTCATGTGATATGTAAGGATTCTTGTAACATTGTTTGTGTGGCCTGATCATCTTGCAGAGAAAAAGAAAGGCCTCTCATTTTCTTGCAGAGTTTTCCTTTGTTGTTATGAAGCTTATTATTACGTGTGACCTGCGGTCTGCGTTTTGTGGCGGTACGTACAGCTTATGCACATATCCTCATCTTCATGTTATGGCCAATGGTATTGATTTTTCCTTCTAAACTTTGTATGGTTTTCTTGATAGGTTGTTTGTCATGAAGGATTTCTGCTCACATCACATTGGTCGTACCTTGTGCGAGTGGCTTGGAGGTATGTGCGAACCGTACCGTGTGCTGTTGCGTTTTGATATTAAGGTATTGTGGAAAGCATCTACTGAAATCACTCTCCCTCCGTTTCTATGCAGGTTGCAGTTTTCCTTCTGCCAATATTGTACATGGTGCAGGTAATGTTCTGCCGCAGTTTGATCGGTGGGCCAACTTGGGGATATGTATTATTTTTCTTTTTATTCACAAATGGACATATGGCTGTATGATGGTGGATTAGTACTCGTACTACTTTCGACATTGAAACGGTTTTGTGGCTGTACATGATGTACGTTCTGGTGAGTGGATTTGAAGAACGTAGCCTTTGGTGTGTGAGCTGCGTTTCAGCTAGTATTATGCATTTTTTAAACTTGGGAGTGGCTTGTAATACAAAATGGGTGCCATTGCTGCAGGTTGAGAAATCATGGCTGGGCCTGATACAATATGTTCTGCATTGTCCTTAAGGTGGATCCTGGTTTGATAACAGGTCCATTCTTTCTGCTGTTATTTTTTCTTTTTATGCAGGAGAACACAAGTTACGGTTCAGTGGATTACTTGCGGAGATTTGAAGTGTAGCCGTGGTTGGGGATGTGGTGTCAGCTGATATGTGTGAATTGAAAATCATGGGTTGCAACAGGTTTTGGAGAATCACCGTATCCTGACACTGGTTGATGTGCTGAAAGAAGCTTTGTCGAGTGCCCTTGTTTGCTCCTTGGCTGCCGTTTTTTTTTGTATGCGTGCGTGTTGTCTATTGTGCAGTGGTTATGGAGTTTGTCTCTTTTTTTTTTTGAGTTGTGGTTTTTATGCAGGTAACGTGAAATGGTTTGTGGAGTTCATGAGGGTGGAATTTTAACGACACAACTCATTTTCATGGTACCAAAATTAGTTCAGTGAAAACACCTCATCTTCTCTATTTCCCTTCGTCTCGTGTTTTCTCAATACACAGGTGTTTTTTCATTGTAATTGTTTGGATGTTGTTGATGGTAATTACTGAAGTATATTATGGAATTGCAGACTATCATATGGCTAATTTCGTGCTATGGATTGCAGGTACCAAGCCTTTCCCACAAAGACCTTGTTTACTATATAAACTGTTAATCATTTGGGTCTGTAAAAAGTGTTGATGCAGGCGCGTTATGAGCTGTTAGCTGCCGTCATCAACCCAGCCATATGGGAATATTGAACACGTTTGGAAGCCACTTGTTTCCTGGAACCAACAATTCATATATGAGCGCATCATCCTATAGCAAGTTAAGGCTATGCTGCGGCTGGCTGACTTCAAATTCTTGCCTTCGTTTCATGTGTATTTGAACACATTGTATACTAGACATTATCTCATTTTGTGTAAAAAAAAGGTCATTTTTTTGTACTGAATTGTATGGAAAACAAATGTTCATGGGCCTACTCTATTTAATTAATTCGAAAGAGACGGTATAGCCTTCTATTTTGTGATGGGCATTTGAATAATATAACCTTCTTGAATGACAAAGTGGGCTTTGAATTTTTGGACAATGTAATATGAATTTGTATGGGCTTCAACTTGGGCTCAACGAATGTTATGTCACTCCCATATGCAAACCACACATCTTTCCCTTGTAACTCCCATGACACACTCATATTTAAACTTGAACAATGATATACAATCTTGATCACCGCTTGAATCCAAATCCCATCCAACATACTTTTTTTCTCTGATTAGCTTTCAATCTTTACTGAGCTCAGTATTCGTACAAATAAATCTCCAATGATCCTCAATTCAATTTCGACCCCATAACCTCTTGAGTTGGAAACAGCATATAAGAAACAAACTATTTTTTTTAATTTTCTGAACAACTGTCCATGGGCAATAATACAAATCAAAAAAGATACAGGTAGGACAAATTTGGGGTATGACAAATAGTGGATCCGTAAAACTTCGATTTCATTCAACGTGAAATTTATACATTCATACAGCTTACACTTTGTAGGTAGTTCACGGTCAACTTTATGGACAAATAAAGGGTCAATTTCCATATATCATTGTATGAGTGATATAAAACCATATATAAGTATGATGTGGTAGAATTTGTGAAATAAATTGTGATTTCATAAATAGAAAAAATTGAAAACAGTAAATTAAACAAAATCGAACATATAATAGAAGATGCTCTTAAAACATTTGGAATTGCAAGAGAATTAAAGGATGCAATAATATTTAGGTCACCCTGTAGATTCCAAAGTGAACCTTTAAATAACTTAATCATATGAATGTGCAGTAGGCTGCCAGTGTATATCTTAAAAAGATGATTGTGAGTAAGTGAACTTGGTATGATGTTATTATATAGACAAAGAAAAAGTGTATGGGCCCAAATAAATGGGCCATATGTTGGCATATCATTGTTTTAATATGCAAGAGTATGTATAATACATAGTAGGGGTAAAAAACCAAGAATTATGAACAATGCTTCAAGTAACCAAACTAAGATATTACAAAAAGTTAATGGTTCAACCATAAAATAAATAACAGTACAAATAAGATATGAAAAACAACAGCGTGGTGATATCCATATAACATTTATTACAACAGACAAATAAGAAAACACAAAAGGGATGTAACATCATAGTTACGATTTCTCAACTTTGATCAGCTTGTAAACTTTGGTTGATGAGAGTTCACCATCAGCCAGGTTGATGACTGTTGTAGATTTACTTGACCATTCAGAATTTGGTCTCTTTGTTATCATGGTTGAGTTTTGATGTAATTTCGAGTTCCTACAATATTTTCAGGCACATGTATCAAATGCATGGGATACAACGTATAAGAAAAAAAAACACGGTACTATTAGTTGTTAACATACAATAATTACTTCAAAATTATCAATAGCATTAACTTCGTCAACACTTTTTTTGATCTAACAACACCTACAACCAATGTCAATAAAGCTAAACATCATTGACATGTAACATATGATAACAATACCATAATCAACGACGCATATATTTCAGATATACCTGCAAATTAGGTGTGGGTGAGACATCAATCATACGCATGTTATCCCTTTCTCATGGAGCTTTTAGTTGTTGTATCACGACAATGTCTTGAAATATAGAGACAACAAAACAACTCTCCCACCAAGGTTTCCACTTGACCTTCCAAGCAATTGCCTTACCCGCCAACTTGTCAAGTTCCAAGGGATACTCAAGTGGATCACTTATCCCACCCTAAACAATGAAGTTAAGTGGTTAACATGACTAATAGGAATGAATGTTTTGTCAAAAGTTGATTAAAAATAACATCAGTATTTAGCCTTAATCATTGTGTTGCGCATTTGTGTAGCAGAGAGACCCAATAGTTGTTCACTTTCACGCTCTCATAATACAAACCTGCAACGATTTCTGCATAGAACCACATCTATTTGTATTTTATACCTAGTGAATGGTAAAAACGTGAAAGTATTAATGAAAGTCATGTATACATGGGAGAATACCATATGCTTATTAACATTTGGCAACAGATATAGCCTAAAAATTGCAGCTTCTGTCAAATGTTCAGCTTCACATTTAAACGTAGGTTTTTCTCCCCTAGCTACTTTAGGAAATTGATGACATGCCTGATAATACCATATGTATTATGATGCAATGAGCTAATCAATTGTTGCAACCGTAACATAAAAAGTTATCTGCAAAGCAGCCATGGTGTGAGAGTTAAACATAAGAATATATTTTTTCAGTCATAGAAAAATGTGTGAGGAAGAGGTGAAAAAGTCATTAATAAAAATTAATATCGCACTAAGTTGCTTAATTTCACTGATAGGAAGAACAACAACGTTTGATATGAACTTCTGGTAAGGAGTAAGTTGAGATCCGGATGAGTTATGTGACCACACTTGAGATTGGGAACTTAACTGGCTGGACCGGTTCACCAGCGTGTCCTTAGGGATGCTAACAGAATAAATCAAACAAAACATTATAGGATTTTGTGAAATGTATGTAATGAAAATAAAACAAAATGTGGTTTTCAAGAATTGGACCTTTGAATGAAGTCATTGATTGGCCCGATATCATCGTTGATGTACAGTTTTGTAACATTGTAAGTGTTAGAATTAGAAAGAGGATACTTTCCTATTTGGACAATAAAGATTGTATGTGTGTTAGACCATTCAAAAGAAAATACATAAATGAGCATAATACAAAATAAAAAATCAAAGAATGGCAAACCTTCCTCTTTGACTTTGGCGTATTGGAGTAAGATGACAGTTGGCAAGGCAGAATCAGATTTATGTTGATTGAATTTGATGAACTGGGACGCATAAGCTTCCCATAGAGTATAGTTGATTGTGTTGTTGCTACAAATAGAGGAAGACGAATTAGTCAGTAGAAATAATACATAACAGGTAAAAAGAGAGTTTCATAAGGATCATAGTTACCCCAAGTCCCGCTGTCATACCCTAAATTTGCCCGCCAGCTTTTGTAAATATTTTTGCTTTTTTTTTTCACTTAATTTCATGCCGTCTAGACACGTGTCCACTTTGAGCGTTTTTCAAATCTTGATTTATTTTGCCTAATGGGAGCGCGACACATGGCCTAAGGGCATTTTTGTAAATATTTCAACCCTTTTTAATTTCTCTTTTTCCTTGCAAATATTACTATTTTGTTCTTTTTTTATTTTTATCACCTATTTAATTTAATTAGATGTAGAATTTTGTTTTATTATATTTTTAGAATTAGAATAGTTATTTATTTATTTCTTTAGAATAGATTTTATTTTAATAGTTTTTAAATAGATTTTTTAATTTAGTTAGAATTTTTATTAGAAATAGTTTTTTATTTATTTAGAATAGAAATAGATTATTTTTATAGCATAGATTTAATTTGTTTTTAGAATTATTTTAATATTAGAATTAATTAGATTTGATTTAATGTTAGAGATATTTTAGGATTTTAGAATTAAGTTAGTAATGTTAGAGATATTTTAGGATTTAAATAGTTTTTAGATTTTGATTTTTTATTCTACAGTTTTAACAGTTTTTAATTTTATTAGAAATAGTTTTTATTTTAAATAGATTTAATTATATAGTTTAGAAATAGCTTTTAGGTTAAATATAATTTCTAGTGTATTTTTATTATTAAGAGCTAATTAGAGTTTTATTTTGTTTTAACATAGAATTTTGTTTTGTGTGAATTTTGTTAATTTTTTTTAGAATTAGTTAGAGTTATTTAGAGTTTTTAGCTTATTTATTTATTTATTATTTTTATTAGAATATTTAATTTGATTAGGGTTAATTGTTATTTATTATTTAATTTTTTATTTTATTTTTATTTTTTTATTTTGTACTAATTATTAATTATGATTTATGGTATTTATTAGGATTATTAAATTAAAATTAATTTGTTTTATTATTAATAGTCAGATTGTATTTAGTTAAATTTTAATAATTTAGATTCTATTTTATTTGTTTATTTAGTTTAGGTTTTTTAGGATTTTGTTTTGATAGTAGTTAGAATTATTTAGGTTTATATAAGTAAATATTAATTAGGTTTTTATTTTTATTATTTAGACTTAAAAATAGTTTAATTAACTTTTAATTTTAGAATAGGATTTTATTATTTTTTTTTACATAGAAATAGAGTTGATTTTAGATAATTGCTTACTTTTTGAATATAGTTTTTATGTTTAGATATAGTTTTTTTTTTATTTATTTAATTTTAAAAATTATTTTCTTTTTACTCTATTTACTTTTTATTTATTTATTTATTTTTGTTTATTAGAAAACTTTTTAGTTAATATAAATCAAGTTTTAGTTTAGAGTTTATTTAAAGATAGATTTTGTTAATTTTGATTTATTAGATTAATTGCTTTAAATTAGAATTAATAGGTTTATTTTATTTTATTTATTCAGAATTATTTAGGGATTAGATCATTCTCAATTATTAGATATTATTAGATTAGAATTATTTTAGTTTAATATTATTTAGAATTTTCTTTTTAATAAAATCATTTTTTAATTATATTTATTATTAGTTAATTTTTAATAATTATTCATTAATCAGCATTTGTTATTAGTAATTATTAACCAGAAAAAATTCAAAAAAAAAAAAAGCTGTTGTGCCATGTGTCATTTTCGTAGGGTATAAGACCCTATTCATCATCCCCTTCACAAGGGGAACCCTAATCTGAAGTAGCCTCCAAACCCTAAATTCCAAGGACACAACCCTAGCCGCTACCTCCTTGATCCTTCCGAAAAATCATCACTATCTTCAAATTCTTTCTTCAGCAAACCATTTCCTCTCCTTCACCAAAACTCTCTTCCTCCCTATTTTCGTTTTCTTCAAACACACAAACACAGCCAACAAAATCAATAAACCCACACACAAATCAAACCAGAAATGATGAGATGAGGGAGAAAGAACCGAAAAATTCTGCAAAATCCCATTTCCTTTAACAATGAACCAAAACCCTTAATCTCCACTACCCTTATTTTCCAGAAATCTTCCACCTCCTTCAAACTTTCCTCAATTTTCTCATTCTTAAATCCACCCTAATCAACAACGTCAACCATCCAGCAAGAATCAGAACTCCCTCCTTACCAACAACCATCTGCAAATCAAACTCTAACAAATCACCAACTTTCGAAACCGTGAAGATAACACGTCCCCAACGTCAACCTTCAAACTCTGCCGTTTTATAATCCCAAACCAACCATCGACATCGCTTCCTTCAAACAACCCAAACCAAAACACACCCAGAATCTTCAACAAACGTCGAACCCCAATCGCACAGAAGCTGGAACAGAGTGAATGGAGAAGTGATTTTATGAAGGATCTGGAGAAAGAGTTTTCAAAGATCGGAGAGGGTGAATTTGCGGAGGTGATTGTGAACAGGAAGAATAGGTGTTGACCGTGCGTGTGAAGAAAAGGATTTTGATTTTGTTTTTTTATTTTTATTTTTCTGTCATTATTCTTTTTGCTGTTGGTTGTTGACGGGCCTAAGGCCCGAATCCCTTGATCTGACTTACCACCCCCTTCTGATTTCATCCCTTTTTTTTTTCTTATATTATTTGTACATATTATTAGTAAATAATTATATATTGTTTTATATAAGATTTTTTTTATAGTTTTAAATGAGATGTTATTATTATTATTAATTATATTTTGTTTTAGTTTTCTTTATGTATATTATTATTATTACTATTTTGTAAACATATTATTTCATATTATGTAAATATCATTTAACTTATAACTTTGTAAATATTATATAAAGCATTTTTGTTATTTCATAAATATTGTATATTGTGGATTCTATTTTTGTAAATATATTTTATGTATTTTATATATTTCTAAATTTTCTTTAAATTATGTAAATACTATTATTATTTTTTTAAATATATTCTATTTATATTATATTTCTCTAGAGCTTTTTTTATATTTAGAACTTTAGATTTATTTTCTATTAGAGTTTATATTATTTTATATTATAGTTGTATATTTAGAAGTTCATATATTTTCTTTTTAGAAATTAATCTTATTTTTCATTTGTTACTGAACTTTTTATGTCATTTCATCTGTTTTGGTCGATGACGACACTTCCATAAATCGATTACTAAGTCAATATATTGATAAGTATCGTTGGATCCGAGACCACCCCATTCTCTTCTCATCTCTTCTCTATTTAAATTTCATTTTGACTTATGGATCGATGAAAGCTTTTTATCCGCAAGCGTCAGATTTTCGAAGTCGATAACCTTCCCGATTTCAAATCTATGGGGGATGACCATTGAAGTCATCTTCCTTACTTTGGGATCGCGATAGGCTACCTTCGATTAATCGGCATTTTGTTTGCGGTTAAGACGAGATCTCATTCTTTGCGTCCCGATTCAATCAACTAACCAATATACCACTGCTTTAATTTTCTGTCAAAATATACAACTGCTTTATTTTCTGTCAATATACAACTGTTTTATTTTCAGTCATTTATATTCTCGTACATATTATATTCTGTATATTATTATTATCTTGTAAATATTCAACACTTGTACATTCTCTTAAAACACCTAATCGATATCGAAATCTTAAAATCCTAATTGGTGAACTGTTGATTATATATCTTGTATATTATCCATATCCTGTGTATATTTTCCATCTCTTTGGCAGGTTCTCGAATCATCATCAATAAGGAATCAACTTTCCTTTGTATTGGATTAAAAAGAGAGGGTTAAGTGTAGACTTCTCCCTCTCCGAGTGTCGAGATGCTCACTGTAGTGTGGGTGGTTTCAATACTCGTCTTTCAATACGAAGACGACATTCTCTCTCCTCCTAAAAACCTCGGTCCCGCACCGAGTGACTTTTCAAACCTTCCCTCCTAAAACCTCGGTCTCGTACCGAGCGCATTTTCAAACCCCTTCAATAAGGAATCATTTCTCTTTGTATTGAATTAAAGAGAGAAGATTGGGTGTAGACCTCTTCTTCTCCGAGCATAGGGATGCCCACTGTAGTGAGGGTGGTTTCGACGCTCGTCTTTCAATACGAAGACGCCTCGTTCGTCACACCCTTTTTTTTAACAAAAACTTTGAGATAAAGAATTGGGTACTACCTGTAGGGGTTACTATCCGAGGACCTATCTCGCCCAAAAAACAATCTCAGCCAATCAAACATGATACCTTGCCTCGCATGGAGAAAACCAACCTTTCAAACAGGATATGTTACGTCCGTTCTACCGCAAACAGGTACGCATAAGTCTCCAAATGAGCGAGCAGCAAAACACCTAAACTGCTAGAATGCGCACGATAACATCATCCCCAAACACACCGGTTATCCGCACCGTAGGCACGAACTACGTTGCTCTGATTTCTCTTGCATGTTGAGAATACGTAGGCATAGGATTGCAATATCCTAGCGAGCACCCTTTTTCCTTTTCCACCCTTTCCCAGAAAGGCATGCTACGTCCGTTCTACCGCAAACAGGTAACGCTTAAGTCTCCAACGAGCGAGCAGCAATACGCCTAACTGTTAGAATGCGCACGATAGCAGCGTCTACCAGAACTTCCCCGCACACCGTAGGCCGAACTACGGCTGCTCTGATTCTTTACTTCTTTCAAGTAAAGATACGTAGGCACAAGGGCCACAATCCTTGCCGAGCACATTCCCCCCATATCTGTAGTTCCCCGAACTACGTCGACTCTGACTTTCTCACATTTATTGAGAATACGTAGGCCTAGGACCGCGAGGTCCTACCGAGTCTGTTCTTTCTCTTTTTCCCTGTTCTCTCTTTCCTCCTAACTTTCCTGTTTCCAACCCTTCTTTTACCCCGTGGAACATTTTTTATAGCATAATATTTTAGCAAATAAATTCACACGTCGACAAACAAAAGGTTCCCATCAAGTACGATGGATGCGAGGGGTGCTAATACCTTCCCCTTGCATAACCGGCTTCCGAACCCGTTCTTGGTCGCGAGACCATCTTATCCATTTCTTTCTTAAGGTTTTCTCGATATTTTCCTTTCCCCTCATGGGATAAATAAAGTTCAGTGGCGACTCTTCTGTCTATTCTTTTGGCCTCCCCGTCGTTGCACGATGCATTTTTCGAGTAGCGACAGCTGGCGACTCTGCTGGGGAAATATTCAGCGAGCCAAGCCTAATTTGTTTGCCGTGTTTGTGTTTTATTTGCTTTATTTATTTATGCTTTTTTCTCTAACTTCTGGGTTTATTTGGTTGGTTTGTGAGGATAAAAGCTTTCTACCCGAGCTTTCAAGTACACACTAAGATTAGGAGGTGGTTTCTTTCTGATTTGCGAGACTTAGGACTCGTTGAGTTGGTTTGAAATCCACTGCTCAGATGAGACCCCTTTGGGATGATTATGTCTTACGTGTAGTCGTAATGGCATCTTTATTTCCAATTTGGGACTCCGTGACTCTGAGGACCTTTTTGTAGAACCTTATTCCGAAGGTTGCTAAAACATAACTCTGTGTTCATCCTTTGAAAGGATTACCGTCTTACGAGTAGTCGTTCTGATGGAAAACTTTTGAGGGTTAGTGCATGGGACTTTGTTTTAAAGCCTTTGGGATACCCTCTTATTAAACCAGTAGATTGCTCACCCGAGGGGAGAGATACCTTTTGTTGTTGTCTTGCAGGATCTGTGACTTTAATCGTTGTTGTGGATCTGTTCTCGTGTGCACTCATTGCATTGCATTTGCATAAGCATATCTGCATCATTTTGCATTTTCTTCCCTAACCAGATACCAAGAGCTTACCCGTCCTCTGTCCATAACCTGCAGTTGATTTCCCGACACTCATGTCAAACTTGTGAGAGCTACAAAGAGTTTGAAGAAAGAGGAACGTAGAAGCTTCGAGAAGCCAAGTCAAAACGAAGCAAGCTGAGATAGCTATGTCAGAGAACGACCACCAGAATGTTGAGTCCCCACCAGGGTTTACTGTGACGAACAATCCACTGTATGATCTTCCGCCGGATGGCCATCCTCCGCAAGTAAAAGTTCTAACTCGACCCCCGAGGATGCCAAAGACTGATCCCATGGAAGAAAAGCTTCGCACCCTCGAGGAGACAATTCAAGCTATGAGAGTGTCTGACATGCCCAGACTCGATGCTGCTGATATGTGTCTAGTGCTAGACTTGGTGATTCCTCCAAGATTCAAGATACCCAACTTCGAGAAGTACACTGGCTTTAGTTGCCCGAGGCGTCATTTGGTGATGTACTGTCGAAAAATGACCCCCTATACTCATGACGATAAGCTGATGATCCACTGTTTTCAAGAAAGTCTGAGTGGGGCATCATTAAGTTGGTACACAGATTTAGAAAGGAGTCATATCCAATCGTGGAGGGACCTAGCCAACGCTTTTCTAAAGTTTTACCAGTTCAATTTGGACACTCCTCCCATCCGCATGCAATTACAAAGCCTATCTCAGAATGAGAATGAACCCTTTAAGGGGTATGCACAGCGGTGGAGAGAATTCGCAGCAAGAGTGCAACCACCACTCTCGGACAAGGAGCTGACTGAAATGTTCATCAACAGTTTGCAGGGTTCTTATCTTGAAAGAATGGCTGGTTGTACGCCATCAAGCTTCTCTGACCTTGTGATTGTAGGAGAGCGCATCGAAAGCTACCTCAAAAGTGGACAAATCCAGGACGCATCAGGCAGCCAGGCCAGTGAGATTGAATCTTTCGACGATTTCCATGAGGAAGAGAAGGATGAAACCAGCGCACTCATAGCAAATGTTGAGTATTCTCACGACGTACCAATAAAACTCTATGGTCCCTTGTCTACTCGACAAGCATCATTACCAGTGCCATGTTATCCTCATGGACAATCGGCCATGCCTAAAGCTTCATCCCACAAGCCATGGGTCGCTCCTCATGCAAATCAACGAGCCCATGGCCGAGGTCATCTGAATCAGCGCCGAAATCAGAATAGGCCCAACAACAACTTGGAAAGAAGGACTGCTCCTCTTCATCCAGTCCCTATGTCGCACAGTCAGCTTCTCCCACATCTGATTCAAAACTCATTGGTGGAGCCTAAAACTCTTAAGCCTGTGCCAGAACCTTACCCTCCTGAGTACAATCCCAATGTTCAGTGTGGATATCATGGTGGATCCATGGGGCACTCGACTGAAGAATGCAAAGCCTTCCAAGCCAAAGTGCAACAATTGATTGACAAAGGGTACATATCTTTTCCAGAAGGAGGTTTGGTTGTCCATGTCAACCTCTCAGCTGTCTAAGCTCGAAGATTCCAAGGGTCATCTCCTAAAGCCAGTGGTCCAGACAGGCAGACGTCCTTAACATTGGCAGTCCTTGGGCGCTTTTATCATTTGCATCTTGTAGTTTATTTCCTGTTAATTGCTACTTGCTTTTTAAACATTGTTATTTTAAATGGTAATATTAATGAAGTGATTATGCATTTTCCGAATCAGTCACGTCGTATTCACTCATTATTTCCACGTATCACAAACACATACACTTTTATCCACTCCATTTCATCACTGTTGTGTTTAGCAAATATTGGACGGAGGATGACGAAAACGAAATACCCATAATAGCAAACTGTATGCTTTCAGACATAATCTCGTCAATGATGTACAGGCATTGTTTCAAATCCCCTAAACACCGGAGATATAAGGAGTTAATCCCTAGTCAACCACTTCGAGCCTAGAAATAGGAGTTTCCTTCGGATATTCAAACCCTTACACTCAACCGGGGGCAGGGTAGTTGTTCAGTTAGTCCACTATGCATAAAGCAAAATCCAGAAGACGGTTGTTCATCAATGACCCACGACATGGCAGTCACAATTCACCAACAAAATCAAAAAATATCAAAAGCCTGCTAAGTCAAACACCTCAAAAGGGGACTTAGGCAAAAATCAAGGCTATCCCGATGGATCTAACAAGCAAAGTCAGTCCATGCAAAAGTTAGGGATCAAAATAAAAACCAAAAGAGGTCCTCAAACCCTCAACCAAAAACAAAATAAGATTCAGTGACCATCCAAAAGGGGTCACTGACATCCGTCTAAATAAGGTGGCTGCCATTTCAAGCAAACCTTGAAACCATCAAGCTTACACCGTCAAATAGGTGTAGAATTAACTGAACATAGGACTGGAAGTCATCAAGAAGAAGGGGTGGGTACAAATTAACTTTGAGCCTAATATCCTTTGTTTCTATAACCGTGAGCCAGACCACGTTACAACCCTCGAAAGACCTAATTGAGTCGAGGTTTATTCTGAAAGCATACTATCGCAAGGTTGCGTAACCTGACTCCTCACGTATTTGCTAATCATCAGCATTGGTGTCATTTTCCTTGCTATATATTTTACACCAATCAAGTTAGCACAACATTTGGATTAATGGTCCATTCGTCTCACTATCACGACACTCAATAAACGACAATTCTTAAAAAAAAATTTGCATGAACTTCGCATTAAAATTACCATTCGTGAATAAACAATTTTAATTGCAAGTCAGTGGTTGGCATTGAGGAAATTCTAACATAAAGCAATCAAACAGGACTTGACCATTTCAGCAGTCTGGATCAGAATCGAGCATGCTTTGTAGTCCCTATGGAGCTGGGGCATTGTCATCCCGAGAATTTGGAATCAGTCAGTCTGAGGCAAATCCCCAAACATCAGTTGATTATGGGGCAAATCATTCAAGAAGCGGCTGATCAAAAGTGAATCACACCAATCAGAGGAAGGCCACCTAGAGTTTCTCTGACTTGAAGATAGATCCCTCCAATGTTCAATCAGGATAAGTTAAGTCGCTTCAACGCTCTTTCAAGAGCAAGCTACTCCAAAAGTACATTGAAGCCAACCACCACGAGAATCAGTTCAACAATGATGAACCCTTTCGTGGTACAAACTCTGGGGAAAGCCATCTCGAGGTCTTCTCATGGCAAGCTACTCAAGCAATTTCATCTTCATCTGCAACTGTTGAGTTCAAAACGAGTGTTGGGGAATCATACCGTCACCTCACCCAATTAACCTTAACCTTCCGAAAAGGCCTTGTTGTCATTGGATTCTTCATCCCACAGCCTAAACCTGTCACCTATCAAAATAAACCGAAACCTCCAAAGTCCAGTTCTTGTCTGGCAAGCCTAAATACCAGTCCCATCTGGTCAACCCTTCGCTGAATACCAATTCCCGTTTGGTATATGTCAGCTTTCAAACCAGTCCCATATGGTCAACCCTTCGCTGAATACTAATTCCCGCTTGGTATATGTCAGCTTTTAAACCAGCTCCCATCTGATCACCTTTCCTTTTAGCCTACATATTAACCAACCTACCATTTAACCAGTTCTTGCCTGGTAAACCTTATTCCAAAGTCCAGTCCTCGTCTGGCAAACCAGAAGTCAGTTCTCGTCTGACAGCTTAACCTTTCGCTAACCAGTCCCATCTGGTTTACCCTCCGAATACCAGCCCTCATCTGGTACTTCCATCCCAAAGTCCAATCAGCACTGGCAACCACCCAAGTCCAACCTGCATTGGCAACCACCAAAGTCCAACTTGTATTTCCCAACCACCTGCATTTCCAATCACCTGCCTGCAATCATACGCATCATATGCATCGCATTCGACTTCATAAGCATCTTGCATCATATGCATACCCATAATCATGTCATATCTCCCCAGCTTTTGCATCTCCGTGCATCAGCATTTGCATTTGCATTTCCATTTATGGAACATCATTATCATCAAGCATCTGCATACGCGAGTTCAGATCCAAGATCAATCTTGAAGATTCCCAAGATCATCATCAGCCCAGTCAGGGGCATCCATTGCAAGATCGTGGTTTTCTCCCACGAGAGTCAGAGGATATCAAGATCATAATCAGCCCAGTCAGGGGCAATCTCCGCAAGACCGCGGGTCTCCCCGCGAAATTCAAGAATATCAAAGCAAAATTCCGCCCAGACAGGGGCACCTTTTCAAGACCATGGGTGTATCGCATGATGTATTTCAACCCCATGGTTAATCAAATCTTCAACGACAAATTTAGCCCAGTCAGGGGCATATCATTTAAAGTCAGCGATAAGTGGCAATCTCTTCGGAGAAGCTTATCTCCCTACATCCTTTTGGGTGTCAGGTTTGTCTGTATTTCATTTCTCAAATTTTTGTTTTCCTTTTTTGGACAAATTCAGGGTCTTCTTTGTATCTAATCGACTTATACCTTGAAAGATGAATGCTGCAGTAATTCATCTTACTCGGTCTAAGCCGATTAGATAGGGGCATCTGTCATACCCTAAATTTGCCCGCCAGCTTTTGTAAATATTTTTGCTTTTTTTTTTCACTTAATTTCATGCCGTCTAGACACGTGTCCACTTTGAGCGTTTTTCAAATCTTGATTTATTTTGCCTAATGGGAGCGCGACACATGGCCTAAGGGCATTTTTGTAAATATTTCAACCCTTTTTAATTTCTCTTTTTCCTTGCAAATATTACTATTTTGTTCTTTTTTTATTTTTATCACCTATTTAATTTAATTAGATGTAGAATTTTGTTTTATTATATTTTTAGAATTAGAATAGTTATTTATTTATTTCTTTAGAATAGATTTTATTTTAATAGTTTTTAAATAGATTTTTTAATTTAGTTAGAATTTTTATTAGAAATAGTTTTTTATTTATTTAGAAAAGAAATAGATTATTTTTATAGCATAGATTTAATTTGTTTTTAGAATTATTTTAATATTAGAATTAATTAGATTTGATTTAATGTTAGAGATATTTTAGGATTTTAGAATTAAGTTAGTAATGTTAGAGATATTTTAGGATTTAAATAGTTTCTAGATTTTGATTTTTTATTCTACAGTTTTAACAGTTTTTAATTTTATTAGAAATAGTTTTTATTTTAAATAGATTTAATTATATAGTTTAGAAATAGCTTTTAGGTTAAATATAATTTCTAGTGTATTTTTATTATTAAGAGCTAATTAGAGTTTTATTTTGTTTTAACATAGAATTTTGTTTTGTGTGAATTTTGTTAATTTTTTTTAGAATTAGTTAGAGTTATTTAGAGTTTTTAGCTTATTTATTTATTTATTATTTTTATTAGAATATTTAATTTGATTAGGGTTAATTGTTATTTATTATTTAATTTTTTATTTTCTTTTTATTTTTTTATTTTGTACTAATTATTAATTATGATTTATGGTATTTATTAGGATTATTAAATTAAAATTAATTTGTTTTATTATTAATAGTCAGATTGTATTTAGTTAAATTTTAATAATTTAGATTCTATTTTATTTGTTTATTTAGTTTAGGTTTTTTAGGATTTTGTTTTGATAGTAGTTAGAATTATTTAGGTTTATATAAGTAAATATTAATTAGGTTTTTATTTTTATTATTTAGACTTAAAAATAGTTTAATTAACTTTTAATTTTAGAATAGGATTTTATTATTTTTTTTTACATAGAAATAGAGTTGATTTTAGATAATTGCTTACTTTTTGAATATAGTTTTTATGTTTAGATATAGTTTTTTTTTTATTTATTTAATTTTAAAAATTATTTTCTTTTTACTCTATTTACTTTTTATTTATTTATTTATTTTTGTTTATTAGAAAACTTTTTAGTTAATATAAATCAAGTTTTAGTTTAGAGTTTATTTAAAGATAGATTTTGTTAATTTTGATTTATTAGATTAATTGCTTTAAATTAGAATTAATAGGTTTATTTTATTTTATTTATTCAGAATTATTTAGGGATTAGATCATTCTCAATTATTAGATATTATTAGATTAGAATTATTTTAGTTTAATATTATTTAGAATTTTCTTTTTAATAAAATCATTTTTTAATTATATTTATTATTAGTTAATTTTTAATAATTATTCATTAATCAGCATTTGTTATTAGTAATTATTAACCAGAAAAAATTCAAAAAAAAAAAAGCTGTTGTGCCATGTGTCATTTTCGTAGGGTATAAGACCCTATTCATCATCCCCTTCACAAGGGGAACCCTAATCTGAAGTAGCCTCCAAACCCTAAATTCCAAGGACACAACCCTAGCCGCTACCTCCTTGATCCTTCCGAAAAATCATCACTATCTTCAAATTCTTTCTTCAGCAAACCATTTCCTCTCCTTCACCAAAACTCTCTTCCTCCCTATTTTCGTTTTCTTCAAACACACAAACACAGCCAACAAAATCAATAAACCCACACACAAATCAAACCAGAAATGATGAGATGAGGGAGAAAGAACTGAAAAATTCTGCAAAATCCCATTTCCTTTAACAATGAACCAAAACCCCTAATCTCCACTACCCTTATTTTCCAGAAATCTTCCACCTCCTTCAAACTTTCCTCAATTTTCTCATTCTTAAATCCACCCTAATCAACAACGTCAACCATCCAGCAAGAATCAGAACTCCCTCCTTACCAACAACCATCTGCAAATCAAACTCTAACAAATCACCAACTTTCGAAACCGTGAAGATAACACGTCCCCAACGTCAACCTTCAAACTCTGCCGTTTTATAATCCCAAACCAACCATCGACATCGCTTCCTTCAAACAACCCAAACCAAAACACACCCAGAATCTTCAACAAACGTCGAACCCCAATCGCACAGAAGCTGGAACAGAGTGAATGGAGAAGTGATTTTATGAAGGATCTGGAGAAAGAGTTTTCAAAGATCGGAGAGGGTGAATTTGCGGAGGTGATTGTGAACAGGAAGAATAGGTGTTGACCGTGCGTGTGAAGAAAAGGATTTTGATTTTGTTTTTTTATTTTTATTTTTCTGTCATTATTCTTTTTGCTGTTGGTTGTTGACGGGCCTAAGGCCCGAATCCCTTGATCTGACTTACCACCCCCTTCTGATTTCATCCCTTTTTTTTTTCTTATATTATTTGTACATATTATTAGTAAATAATTATATATTGTTTTATATAAGATTTTTTTTATAGTTTTAAATGAGATGTTATTATTATTATTAATTATATTTTGTTTTAGTTTTCTTTATGTATATTATTATTATTACTATTTTGTAAACATATTATTTCATATTATGTAAATATCATTTAACTTATAACTTTGTAAATATTATATAAAGCATTTTTGTTATTTCATAAATATTGTATATTGTGGATTCTATTTTTGTAAATATATTTTATGTATTTTATATATTTCTAAATTTTCTTTAAATTATGTAAATACTATTATTATTTTTTTAAATATATTCTATTTATATTATATTTCTCTAGAGCTTTTTTTATATTTAGAACTTTAGATTTATTTTCTATTAGAGTTTATATTATTTTATATTATAGTTGTATATTTAGAAGTTCATATATTTTCTTTTTAGAAATTAATCTTATTTTTCATTTGTTACTGAACTTTTTATGTCATTTCATCTGTTTTGGTCGATGACGACGCTTCCATAAATCGATTACTAAGTCAATATATTGATAAGTATCGTTGGATCCGAGACCACCCCATTCTCTTCTCATCTCTTCTCTATTTAAATTTCATTTTGACTTATGGATCGATGAAAGCTTTTTATCCGCAAGCGTCAGATTTTCGAAGTCGATAACCTTCCCGATTTCAAATCTATGGGGGATGACCATTGAAGTCATCTTCCTTACTTTGGGATCGCGATAGGCTACCTTCGATTAATCGGCATTTTGTTTGCGGTTAAGACGAGATCTCATTCTTTGCGTCCCGATTCAATCAACTAACCAATATACCACTGCTTTAATTTTCTGTCAAAATATACAACTGCTTTATTTTCTGTCAATATACAACTGTTTTATTTTCAGTCATTTATATTCTCGTACATATTATATTCTGTATATTATTATTATCTTGTAAATATTCAACACTTGTACATTCTCTTAAAACACCTAATCGATATCGAAATCTTAAAATCCTAATTGGTGAACTGTTGATTATATATCTTGTATATTATCCATATCCTGTGTATATTTTCCATCTCTTTGGCAGGTTCTCGAATCATCATCAATAAGGAATCAACTTTCCTTTGTATTGGATTAAAAAGAGAGGGTTAAGTGTAGACTTCTCCCTCTCCGAGTGTCGAGATGCTCACTGTAGTGTGGGTGGTTTCAATACTCGTCTTTCAATACGAAGACGACATTCTCTCTCCTCCTAAAAACCTCGGTCCCGCACCGAGTGACTTTTCAAACCTTCCCTCCTAAAACCTCGGTCTCGTACCGAGCGCATTTTCAAACCCCTTCAATAAGGAATCATTTCTCTTTGTATTGAATTAAAGAGAGAAGATTGGGTGTAGACCTCTTCTTCTCCGAGCATAGGGATGCCCACTGTAGTGAGGGTGGTTTCGACGCTCGTCTTTCAATACGAAGACGCCTCGTTCGTCACACCCTTTTTTTAACAAAAACTTTGAGATAAAGAATTGGGTACTACCTGTAGGGGTTACTATCCGAGGACCTATCTCGCCCAAAAAACAATCTCAGCCAATCAAACATGATACCTTGCCTCGCATGGAGAAAACCAACCTTTCAAACAGGATATGTTACGTCCGTTCTACCGCAAACAGGTACGCATAAGTCTCCAAATGAGCGAGCAGCAAAACACCTAAACTGCTAGAATGCGCACGATAACATCATCCCCAAACACACCGGTTATCCGCACCGTAGGCACGAACTACGTTGCTCTGATTTCTCTTGCATGTTGAGAATACGTAGGCATAGGATTGCAATATCCTAGCGAGCACCCTTTTTCCTTTTCCACCCTTTCCCAGAAAGGCATGCTACGTCCGTTCTACCGCAAACAGGTAACGCTTAAGTCTCCAACGAGCGAGCAGCAATACGCCTAACTGCTAGAATGCACACGATAGCAGCGTCTACCAGAACTTCCCCGCACACCGTAGGCCGAACTACGGCTGCTCTGATTCTTTACTTCTTTCAAGTAAAGATACGTAGGCACAAGGGCCACAATCCTTGCCGAGCACATTCCCCCCATATCTGTAGTTCCCCGAACTACGTCGACTCTGACTTTCTCACATTTATTGAGAATACGTAGGCCTAGGACCGCGAGGTCCTACCGAGTCTGTTCTTTCTCTTTTTCCCTGTTCTCTCTTTCCTCCTAACTTTCCTGTTTCCAACCCTTCTTTTACCCCGTGGAACATTTTTTATAGCATAATATTTTAGCAAATAAATTCACACGTCGACAAACAAAAGGTTCCCATCGAGTACGATGGATGCGAGGGGTGCTAATACCTTCCCCTTGCATAACCGGCTTCCGAACCCGTTCTTGGTCGCGAGACCATCTTATCCATTTCTTTCTTAAGGTTTTCTCGATATTTTCCTTTCCCCTCATGGGATAAATAAAGTTCAGTGGCGACTCTTCTGTCTATTCTTTTGGCCTCCCCGTCGTTGCACGATGCATTTTTCGAGTAGCGACACCCGCAACACCATGTTCACCTGCTATTTTTTTCCCGTCGGTCTGGATCTGTGTGTACCCGATTTCATCCACCATTCCTATAATATCTGTTAAGTTTGGCATAAGGCTTACGTGGCATCAAGTTGGTGAGGAAAAAAAAGGTTTATTGATCAAACAAAAGTCATACTTATCAATGAATTTGTTTTCCATTTGCTAGTTATAGTATCATAAAATTGAGTGGAGTTAAAAAAAATCTGAGATTATATGCTTGTTTGTATCACCAATTGTGGTTCCTCCAGTGAACTTTATGAAAAACTTATGATTTGAAGGTATGAATACCAACTCATTAACTTGAACCTGAAAGTTGGCTATTGTTCAAGTGTTGTTAACAGTTAACTGTGAATTGAAAGTCTTACTATACAATGTCGAAACGACGACGAGGATATCAGTGCCCTGTTATAGGCAAGTAAAAGACGCAGTTCTGTTATCATCATCAAAACGTAAAATAAGTAAAACTGTGAGAATATTATCAAGAACAAATGCATTCCACTGAAAATCACGAAAACTCAAAAAGAATTTGTGGAAGAAAAACAAAACATTATCCATTTACAAGTTATGAAACAACCTCAAACAGCGTTGAATATGAAATATCATATACTTATGTATTTGTCGACGACAACCATCTCGAAGTGCTCTTTCGTGTTAGAGGCGACATTCCATCTATGATGAACTTTCACAGCAATCTTCCAAATCTCTTTTGTGTCGTTAATGTCTTTGACGTTCTCAAATGGTCTTGCCATGTAATCCGAATTTGGTTGTACATATGAAATAATGAGATAAGGATTAACATAACGTAGAAAGCGGTGAAAAGATGAGAGAATAACAAAAGTTGCAAAACCTAAAAAAATAAGAGATAAGAGGATTTGGTCTGCAGACAAGCTACGTGAAAAAGAAAGATTGTGACATGATATTTGCTTTTTGAATATACAGTAAGTATGAAGTGATATTTTGGTTGGAAAAAAATTTGAATTCAATGCAAATGGTGTTGTAGCGAAACAAATACAAAGCAGAATCGGATGCACATGAACTAATATACTAGCTTCAAACATTTTACAGATGTACCCTTCAAATAGTAGCTTCAAACCAATAAAAAAAGGTAGTATGGTCTTTTCCAGATCATACTACTTTCCTATATGGTAGATAAACTCGTGGGGAAATTGTGAAAAACTATATATTAGAGTGATTTTTTAGTAAATTGAAAATATCTCATCTCAATCTTATATCAGAAGTATTTATAGAAACTTTATGAGTATGAATTTTAAAATCTAAGAAAGCGGTTACAATATTTTTCTCTTAGTTTGAAAAATGAAGCAATTATTTTTTCTATTATCCTAAAGAACATGTATTCCTTCTTTGTCAAAAATATTGTGTATTTAAGTATTATTTGGATGGAATTAAAAAATATATATATTTAAATAAAAATCACAAATAATTTAAATATTTTGAGTTCAAAATAGTGTATTTCAGCGTTTAATCGATTAAAAGCAGTTTTATCTACTTTACATTTGTGCATGAAATACCATCTTTCTCAATAGATGAGGGAGAGTGGTTCGAGATAAGAAAATAGTCAAAACTTAGTGAATAGTGATGAGGTACAATGAAAGTGATGGGTTATTGTCTTTTGTCGAGTGAAAGTATGAGGAAGGTACTGAAAATTATTGTTAAATAATTTTGTCTAGCATAAGTTTGAGTTCAGACGGTGATAGTGTACCATAGATTTTGATGTGCTGTCAGAGAGATATCATGAGGAAAGTGCTTATTAATTTGATTGTCATTATAATTGCGAGAAAACAAGTATCACGTTGTTCTTTGCATATAAATGAAATTGAGCCCATGAGATGTAATTGATCATTACTCAACAACCAACTCAATAATCAAATTTAATATTGATGCAAATATTGAGTGGGGTCAATAGAAATAAATGCCTAAAAAACAAAGACTAATGAGATCAAATCAAAACATATAGATTATACTGATAAAAGAAAGCAACTATGATTATTAAGCAAAGATTTTATATATAATCATTAGCAAAGATTCAGTTAGTTACATACATGTACTAATATGTGACACTTGTATTTACTCAATGTTGATAGAGTTTAAATAAATTTAGAGATTATTGAAGTTGAGAAAAGAAATTTTGGTTTTAAATGAAAATTTGGTTTGAAAGGTTATTTTTAAAATGTAATTTTAATTATTTTATTATTTTATTAAAAAATTTGAATATTAAAATTTTAAAAAATTACTTAATTTTAAAACTATTTTAAATGATTTTTTATAAAAATCACTTATAAGATACAACTTTTTGAAAAACCCGATTTTGATTACTTTTTGTTCTTTAATAATTTATGATTATGTTAAAGTAAGTTAAAATTAGTCTTAATTTATAAAAAATAAATTTAAAAAAATTTATAATATTTTAAAGAATATTTTTGTAAAATTCATTTTTTAAAATACAAAAAAAAAATTATTTTTTAAAGCTAAAACAAACTCACCTGTTCAACTTCAAAATTATCTATATGATTTAAATATTCCCTAAAGCTCAAGTTCACATAGCAAAAGAGTTTATATCTTTATTTATTATGTTGCTTACGAGCCACTTCAATTTGGACGAACATCTTTATCAAGAAAGTGTTGTATGCTCATTATATTTTTAAAAATATTGGCAATACTTTTCATTTGGAATATAACATTGTTGTTTTAGTTTGTTATTGCTTGCTTAACAAATATTTTTTTTAGTTTAATTCATTTTTTAATCCCTTATTTTTCTATTTAATTTCGTAATTCAAAAACGTTATAATATAGTTTTTTAAGACAATTTTGTTAACCTAATAAATCTTTTTTTTTAGTTTTATTAGAAAAATGTTAACAGACATCTATGTGGCAGAATGAGATAGTGATGTGAAATTAAAAACTTCTTTTTCAATTATTATTACAGTGATGTGACATGGTAATTTTCGATTTCATTTTTAAAAACATAAAATCCTGAAACCCGTAAACTTCTCTCTAAGTTTAATAGTTCCACTTTCATTGCCAAAAAAAAATCTAGCAATTGCGAAAAAAAGAGTTTGGTGGTTGAAGACGGCGATTGTTGGAACATAGCAGCAGACAACACTTAGCAACTCAACCATTGTCTCATTTCAAAGCCAAGGTACGTGCATGAACTTACTATTTTAAAAAGCAAAAATTTAATAACTTCTTCTACTTCGAAGCCTCATTTCTGAGTTATTTGGTGTGATTAGGTCATGAGTGATAGGTTTGAGTGTCTTATCCATCATGGGAGTGTGTTTGGTGAGTTTAATAGATTAGGTTACAAAGGGTTAGAGGAGATTTGCCAAGTTGACCCGGATTTTTGAAGTTACTTTGAGATCCTAGGTTGGTTAAAATATTTATGCTACCCAAAAGTTGAGAGCTTGTGGTATTATGATGCAATGGATGATAATGAGCTAGTGATGTTGCAAGATGACACATGAACAAATAGAACGAAAATTATTGCACTAATCAATGAGAATGTTCATCTACATGTAATGCATCTAGTGTATGGGGAAGAGCAAATATTGCCTCTTAAAACTAATGTAGGTTTCAATGGTGTAGAAGACGACAATTTAGAAGATGACATGTTGGATGAATTGAATAATGGTGTTAAAGGAACTTTTGATGAATTAGGGACCATTGATGAATTGAATAATCTATTTGAAAATTTTGATGAAAGAGGACTCACTGGTGTAGAAGATTCAGCTGTAGTTGATTAAGAAGGTTCATTTGAGTATGTTAATGTGGATGGGACCACTGAGGGCAGTAACCAAAAAGAGTCATGTCAGAATGTTAACTTTGAGGGGGGACATTGTGTCTGAAGATGCAATGGTTGATATTACTTTAGATGGGACCATTGATCATATTATATGTGACCAAAAAGATGATATATTGGATGGCACACCTTATCTGGTAAGTGTTCAAATTGATTCAGTAGCTGAGGGACTTATTATAGCCAAGATAATGTGAATGAATGTGAGGCTACAAAGGAAAGCTTTAGAGGTTTAAGTGACAGTGAGAAGTGTGACAATGAGGAGTATGATAGTGATGAGTTACAACATGATTATGATATTGAAGATGATGAGATTTTAAAAGATGATTTTCCAACTTTCAAACTTCCAAAAATAATGGATGATTACAAGTGGGAATTAAGGACTTATTTTGCTACTAGGGAAGACTTTAAAGAGGCAGTTAGAATTTATGCTATTTATTCAAGTAGAAACCTCAAATTTAAGAAAAATGATAACAAGAGGATGAGAGTCATATGTAAGAAAGGTTGTCCATGGGAGTCATACTGTGCAAAATTACAAGAAGATAATACTTGGCAGTTGAGAAAAATTGTAGACAAGCATACATACAGTAGGGATTATAAGGTCAGGTTCCTAAATTTCAAATGGTTAGGCAAAAAGATTCAAAGTAATGTAAGAGAGAATCCTAATTTGAAGTTGATTGATGTAATGGAGAAAACAAATCAAAAG
Source organism: Lathyrus sativus (assembly GCA_963859935.3). Classification (NCBI taxonomy): domain Eukaryota; kingdom Viridiplantae; phylum Streptophyta; class Magnoliopsida; order Fabales; family Fabaceae; genus Lathyrus; species Lathyrus sativus. The sequence goes on from OZ012741.1 coordinate 494,751,433, forward strand.
TGGAACGTAGGGATCAATAAGACACTTGCATACAAAGTTAAGTCACTTGCTATTGGCATTTTTGATGGTTCATTTAGGGTGCAATATACAAGAATCCATGATTATAGCCATGAGCTGTTAAGGGCAAACATTGGTTCAAGTATGAAAATTACAAGTCAACCAAGTCAAGGTGGAGAGGAAAATAGTGAAAATCCTAAGAGGTCATATTTGATATGTTTTATTCTTGTACTAGTTACTGATGTGGATGTTTGACATGTGTTATTCTTGTTAGGAACTTATATAGCAATTTCAGAAGAAACTTCCTGGTGTTAAATTAAAGGAATTGATGTGTAAGGCTGCTAGTGCAAGTCACTCAAATGCTCGGGAAAAAATTATGCATGAAATGAAGAATGTTAATAAAGAGGCATTTAAGCACCTTTGGAAGATCCCACCAAGCTTCTAGAGTAAATCAAGGTTTAGAAATGGTCCAAAGTGTGATACTTTGGTAAACAACATGTCAGAAGCCTTCAACTCAGTATTTGTAGCTGCGACAGTCAAGCCTATTGTGACTATGTTTGAATAGATGAGAGTGTACTTGATGCAAATGTGGGAGTCCAACAGACAAAAGATTGCCAAATATGTTGATACCATTCTGCCAAATACCACAAAGAAGTTGGAAAAGGAATCACAAAGAACAAACAATTGGATTGTTAGGTAATGTTTCATACTTGTTTGAGACAAACAACAAACAGTTAATATAGCATTTGTCCATAATTGATTTATGTATTTGTGATAGGTGTTCAGGTGAAATAGACTACGGGGTTAGGCATATATCACTCATAGAAGAAACGTTTGTTGTTAATCTATCAAAGCATGAGTGTTCATGTAGAAGGTGGATGTTGACATGGCTTCCATTATGTCATGTAATTTCATGTATGAAGGATCATCATTTACAAGTAGATGATTTTGTGCCTGATTATTACAAAAAGGAGTGTCATGAGGCTTGCTATGCATCAGTGATTTATCCAGTTAATGGAGAATCTCTTTGGACCAAAACAGATGTTGTTGACCTGCAACCACCCCCCATAAAAAGGATGTCTAGTAAACCCAAAAGGAAAAGGAACAAGGAGACAAGGGAACAAGTGAGAAATAAGATAGAACTCAAAAGGGAAAATTTTGGTATCGAACGCAGTGGGTGCCATAAGGATGGTCACAACAAGGCCACTTGCAACCACAACCATAACCAGCTGTTACCTCAGGCTAACCACAACCAGCTGCAAGCTCAAGCCAACCACAACCAGCAACCAAAAAGAAAAGAAAATTTCAAAAGGGTCTAAAACTAGTTGTGAGTCAACCCTAATCTTTATGTTGATCTATGATGTGTACTAGTTATGCCACTTTTGGCCTATTTTATAGTTTATGACTAAGGCTTATAATGTCACTTTTGTTGGATTTCTTCTGTTGTAACATATGGCATACAATGCCTAATTTCTAGTTTATGACTTATGGCTTGCAATGTCACTTTTGTGGTGACTTGTAATGTAACTTTATTATGACTTATAATGTTACTTTTGGTACGATCTTCAATATAGCTCCTGTTATGGTTTTGTTACTACTGTTATGACCAAATTATGGTGTGCATTTGTTCGGTATATTATGAAAAACATCAGTAATGTTAAGGAATGTTATGCTTATATTACACCAAATTAAAAGTGCATTTTCTCTGGTATATTATGTGAATCAAAAGTAACATTTCTTCAAACACATTTCATTGATAAATGTTAGCAAATACATAACAATGTTGACAGACACATTTAATGACAGATACATTTCAACCTCATTGTTCACAAATGCATTTCACTAATAAATGTTGACACACATCTCATTACACATGCAAATAACCAACCTAAAAAAACATGGTTACAAATACAATATTAAACACTAAGCTCAATATTTCAATCATTACGGACACTTTCAACCATTCTCTATTGTTAATGACCTCATTTTTTAATTTGTAAATTTTCTTCTTTTGCTTCTGGATCTTCAAATCTCTTTCATCAATAATGTCATCGTCGAATCATTTGAAAAAATTACAACCCTTGTTCACATGATTTCTAAAATTTATACAACCTCAACTTTTTTTCAAAATTAACGGTATTCATGTCACGCACGGTACGAAACACACATTCATCTAGGCAATAACACTCCCTCCTCTTGTTTCTACAAATAACCTCTTTTTTCTACGAATAACCGACTCAATTGTTCCAATGAAAAAACTACTTAACAACTTAGACATTAGAAAATATGCAAACCCTAAAAAATGAAACAAGATTAAAAGAAGAAAAATCAAAGAAATCATTTCTGCAGTACCAGACAGCAAAAACTAAGAGATTGAGAAAACAACCGAACACACCAACACAAAAAATGAATGGCTATACACAAAGACTATTTTTTTAAAAAAAATATGAAGCTTGTGACAACATTTAACTCTTTAAATAATTGTTTATTCATCCTTTTGATAAGTCATCACACACTTAACATGCCACATTGACGGTTACTAACATTTTAACACTAAAACTAACGACATAAATCTAATTTGCTAACAAAATAATATTATTAAACCAAACTGAAACGATTTTTTTAAAGACTAAATCTCAACTCTAATTAACTTAGAGGACTTCGAAATTAATTAATCCTTTTCTTTTTAATTGTACACACAGATTTACATTCAAAATACCTCAAGGTGGAATTAGAAAAATAACAGTAAATATGAGACTCAATACCAGATGGAAACTTGGGACATTATTTTCAACATCCAATAACCAATAAATGAATTTATCAAACTTTTAAACTTTGTTTTTGAAGTTACTCGGTAATAAATTGAGTTTGAATAATGGCATCAGCAGTAAACACTAATTATAAACCTAATCAAATCATTTTTCACAATAGAGATTCAATTAAATAAAATTAATCCGACAAGACAAGCCAGAATACCAAAAAAACAATAAGATAGATGCCAGAAACACAAGGATACAAAAAAATCTTAACCTATAGATTCGGCAGAACTAATACAGACTTGTATAATGTGCATCTCAAAATTGGAAAGAACATTACATAAAAAACCTCTACTGATACTTTCCCTCTCTGCTACACTTAGGTGTTAGTAGCCCTTGTGTAAATCTGCTGACTTGCATGGGCAGATACCAACCTGATTAATCCTTTAGCCATCAAGTCCCTTATAGCCCTCCTTGCAAGTGACCCATTAATCTGCATAGTGCATGAAAGATAACAATATTATAGTGATTGATAAAATAATTTCTGGGACATTATATTAATCATATAGTCTAATGCAATCATACGTGCATTGGACATGAGCGCATGTGCAAAAAGGGTGTGAATCACAAAAGGTTTAAACAATAAAAGAAAATAAAATACATTAACATTGTTGCACCATTGTAATGGAGAAAACACATTAACTACAGATAATAGAAGGCCACAAGATACACAGACAACAAACATTAATGTATCTAGTGGAGAATAACGAACTTTTTCAAGTGCATAAAGAAACATCTCTGGTAAGAGCAGTGGTTACACAGCATTGAAAAGAAGAAATCAAAGCTGCATTTAACTTTCTAATAAGATGCGAGACTTTTGTATTGCACCATGGTAATGGAGAGAAGATGAAATATTAGCTAGGGATAATTCATTTTTGTAAATAATGAAAACAATTCTAAGGAATGCACACAACTCTTCACTTAAAAAGTCTAGTATAGTCTTGTAGGAAGGTAAAACTAACACTTATTTTAAGAAAAAAGATAATTAAATCATGAAGTAAACAAGGCATAAGAATAGCATTTGAGGAAATGCAGAATTATGTACCAATCTGTGGTAAATGACAATCTCTTAAGTCTCAAACAATTACACACAATATGTAATATGTACTACTAAAAGAATACCAATCTGTTCGGTAACATCATTCTTCAAGTCAAGTAATATTATATTTTCCAAAATGCAGAGATCGCATTCAAGGGCAAGAAAGAAAACTAATAATGAAATTCACCAATTCAAATGAAAAAAAGAAACTATATATGCTGTCAAAGACCTAATCTCTGATTTCTTTCCTATGCACCTAAGATTACCAAAGTTTACATGGAGCAAACATTCCATGAATAGACACTGTAAATTGAAATTATAACTTAAAGCATACAAAACTAAAAGAAGTCAAAATGATGCCGCGAGATTATCACCGTATGACATAACATGCATCAAACATCAACAAAACAACAAAATACAATCTAAGCATATTATTAATAACAGTAGGAAAAGAAATACCCTCAAACGATCAGAGAGAATTGAAGGTGTGATGAGCTTATATTTGGGTGCTTCAGTTAGTAGCTTGTCATAGGTACCCTGATCAAAGAGCACCATGTTGTTGACCTTCTCCTTTTGCTTTCCTTTGCTCCACTTCTGCAAAACACATACACGAAGCTCTTAATATCACACTCAAGTATCACATTATACAAATCACAATTAACCATTCCAAAAGAGGTCCCTTGTTTGGATAAGGGATATACAAAAAAAATAATACAGGATCTAAAAAAACAATTATTTCTTGAAACTCATAGGCAACAAACAAACAATGAATCAAAGCTCTGAAATTCACTATTTATTACTTGTGATGAAACAAATATAAAAAAAATAAAATTAAATCTTAAAAGGGAAAAAACACCGAACCTTCTTCTTCTGCTTGCCACCACCAGATTTGGCTGGCTTGGAGGACGGTGGAGGGGCCTTTTCCTTCTTTGGAGCCTGCGAAAATAACACACAAAACAAATTAAAGATATGAGCATTACAAAAATCAGGAAAAGATGAAATTTAAAACATGGATGAAGAGTTAGTTACACACCATGGTTTCGGTTGGGTAGGAGGAACAAGACTCTGATAGAGGCGCGAGTTGTTATCAGTAGAGACGAAGACAAACCCTAGAAATTTATTAGATACATTTTATAATGGCTTTTTTTTAAGCTACGTCGTATGTCCCAGTTTTCTTTTAAGCGGACCTCTGTGTAGGCCCAATAGGTTGAAGCTTCAACGGCCCAAAGAAATTCTCCTCCGATACATTAAGAACATTTCTTTTAAAATACTAAGAAAATATGTGTCCGCACGAGTAAATTTATTTAATACAATATAAAATATATTTAAATTTAAATATAAATTTTTAAAATGAAAAAGAGAATTTGAAGAAAAAAAATTTTCACATTTGAAAATAAAAAATTCATCTCTCAATTAAAGATAATTGTTGATTAAAATAAAATAAATATTATTTTGATAATGACATGTGAAATGGAAAGTTAGTAGTGTGCACCATTATTGAATGATATTTAATTTGATACAATATAAAATATTTTTTAGTGTCAATTTATAATTCGTTACTTAATTGTAAAATGAACAATGATCATATAAATTCAATTATATTAAATCATCATATAAAAAAGAGATTCATGAGATGGACAAACACACAAAAAATCACATTTGAAAAAAAAATTGTCTTTCAAATAAAAACAGTTGTTGATTTAAATAAAATAGATATTGGTCTGATAGTGACTTGTGAAATGAAAAGTTAGTTGTGTGCATTGCTACGGAGTGTTTTTCAATTTGATATATAGTATAAAATATATTTAAATACAAATGTCAATTTCAAATGAGTTACTTAATTATAAAATAAATAATAATCATATAAAATATAAAGATTTTTTATATAAAATAATTATGTTTTTATTTTAGACAAGTTTTATATTTTAAAATTTTAGCATTTTTCAGTGTTCTTCTTCATCAAATAAAAAAGAAGCTCAAATTTTATTATTTACACTTAAGAAAATAAAATATGAGAGAGAGAGAGAGAGTGTGTGAAAAAAATGTGGGGAGAATGACTCATTAGACTCATTAAAGTAAAGGATATATTAAGAAGTTTGGTGGTAGTTTATTTTAACGGATAGATAGTTGATAGTGATGAGAATGACTCATTAGACTCTTATATAAGCATACCACATCCTTGAAAATTCAAAATAGTTATTTATGCATTCGAAGATGCATCTCCAGACGCATCTAAATCTAAATCAAAATGCATTATTTTGAGATTCATCTCATTTTAAACAAAAATATGATTTTGAGATGCATCTAAGTATGGTATTTGGTGTATTTTGAAGATGCATCTTTGGAATCCTCCCTGAATTATATCAAAACAACACCAATGTCCAAACATTCAATTTTTGTGAGGTGATCTTATATTAATTATATTAACGTGAAATCAAAGTAAAATGAAGTTATATTAAAGTTAAAGAAAAGCAAAAAAAGTTATACATTAATAAAAAAAGTTAAGAAAATCCATATATAACATCACATTTGTCCGAAAATACATTCAAAAAAATAATAATACTGTTGTGAATAGGATGCCTTAAAATAAAATATATTTGATTTCTGTATGATCAAGAAACACACAAGAGTTGGGGTTAAGGAAAACAACAAAGATTGGTTATAACTGATATTCTTTACTTTCTCTATAAAATAGATTACAAGTACTCAAGAATAACAAATAACTCTCTCACTTTAATTAGGTTTTGTCACACCACACATAAGATGAGATACTAGTATGTTATTTATAATAAAATCTAACATACTAAACTAATAGATTTTTTAACAATTATCTATTACAAGCTAACTTAAACAATTAGATCCATAACACAAGGCCCAATTCGACAACTACATACTAAAACATAATTCGACTACAACATGTAAGTCTTTGACAATAGCATGTGAACAAACTTTGATGGCATGCTAACTAGAGTTTGATCCAATATCTCACAAATCTCCACCTTAGATCTAACTTTATCATCAAAAAACAAACTAACTTTCTTCATGCAGCTTTATCAACTACATACATTGGAAAAATTTACAACTGGGCAACGTCTTGGTGATCATATCAGCAGCATTATGATTTGTCAAAACCTTTAGCACTTGGACTTCTCCATGCTCAATTACCCTCTGACGAAATGCAGCCTCACATCAATGTGTTTGGTTCGCTCATGATAGGCTGAATTCTTCTACAAGTGTATTGCACTTTGATTATCACATTTAATAGTGACAACTCGCCCTTGAAGTTTCAGCTCCTTTTCAAAACCTTCAAGCCACGGGTAACAACCTTCTGAAGTGTTGCTTTCCAACTGATTGTTATGCCAAACATAGTGAATACATATCCAAAAATAGATTTTATGGAATCCATACAACCTGCATAATCTAAGTCGGCATGTCCTTCGATTACTGCTTTATTATCTTCACCCAAGGCTCCACCATAAATTAGGAATTTGTTCAAAGACCCATTTATGTACCCTAGAATCCACTTCAATACTTGTCAGTGAGTCTTTCCAGGATTCGCCATGTACTTACTTGCAAGACTTACTACATATGCTATGTCGGGTCTAGTACAGACCATAGCATACATCAAAGAATCCACTATGTTAGCATATGGAATGCTATTCATATAAGTTCTTTCGACATATGCATTGGGACAATGATCTATACTTAGCTTGAATTGAGGGTTTGTCGGAGTCATAGCCGACTTTGAATTCGACATATCAAACTTTTCGAGAATCTTTTGTAGGTATGCCTCTTGAGATAAGCATAATTTCGACTGCTTTCTATCTCTTTGGATGTTAATCCCAAGAAACCTGGACGCAACTCCCAGATCCTTCATATCAAACTCATTATTGAGTTCAGCCTTCACCCTCATTACATCTTTGACATTATTGTTTGCTATTGGAATATCATCCACATAAAGTAATAAAATAACAAATGAATTACCAGGTCGAAATCAGAAGTAAACACAATGGTCGAACTGACTTCTAATGAAACTTATATGTTCCATGAACTTGTTGAATCTCGTATTCCACTATCGAGGAGATTATTTCGGTCCATATAAGGATCTCTTCAACTTGCACGCATAATCTTTCTTCCCCTTTCCGACATACCCTTCAGGTTGCCTCATCAGGTTGCCTCTTCAACTTGCACGCATAATCTTTCTTCCCCTTTCTTCCCCTGTTCCAGTTCAAGGTCGAATTATGTCACTGTGGTAAGCAACATTCGAATGGATATGTGCTTCACAACAGGAGAGAACACTGGAGGTGTGAGAAAAATACAAGAAATGGGGGGTTTGAATTGGGTTTTCACCTTAATAGACTTTTTCGCCTCTTCACTTGTTGCTTTACGTGATTCTATAAGATGCATCGCGGAAGCATAAATGATAAAGCATAATACAAGTAAAGAACACACGATATATCCTGGTTCACTTGAGCAACTCTCAAGCTAATCCAGTTCACCCTTCCAAGGTGATTTTGTCTCTCTCAATTGAGGTCTTAATCCACTATAACCAAACTGATTACAGGTGCACAAGCAAACTGCAAGTGACTAACAAAAAGACAATGACACGTTCAGGGATCCTTAAGGATATAACGTTCATTGACACCTAATAGAATCCGATCAATTAAGATCTCCTATTAGATTCCACAAATGACTACAGCCACTTGTCATCTCAAGTATTCTGATCTTCACAAGATCACTTGAGGAATCACTAATTCTAAATTGAATTTGTGTTGCCGGAGATTACATGAGTGTTTCTTATCAAGCAGAAAACTCCTAATTAAAGTACATGGCAAGTATTGAGCAACAACTTTTTGCTTTCTAATATAGAAACTAACTTAAGGATAAATCTCTACGAGATTATTAGAACGCTAGTTTCCATATTGCTTAAAAGCTTTCTTATGTGAACACTATGGCTTCTTAGCATAAAGCTTTACATTCTAACTGGTTCAATGGCTTACCAGCTTGCTAACATTTGAATGTTTCAAATGTTCTTCTTTCATAGTGCATCCAAGAGAGTCGTTGTGAGGGTAGAGATGTCCTTTCAATATTCCAACGGTCACTTCCAACGGATAGAATAAGCACGTGTTGGATAGTACAGTGACATCACTTTCTTTGTCCTTTTCTTGTAATGTTAATATATCATTGTGGGAGACAGCTCTTATCCACAAATGATGTGATCTTCATTTATCAGCTTGGACAGATCAGCTTCTAGCTTTGGTTCTTCTTCTGATGTATCTGATGAGTAGTTCAGAAACTACTTCGGTATGATAGCATAATAACATCAGAGTTGTTTGACTTCAGCACCTTGTTTATCAGAGTTGATAGCAACAACTTATCTGATTAACATGTCTTTGTTGGGTGAAGCTATATAATCTTCAGCTTTAGAATCTAGTCTTCAGAGTCTTTCTGCACTTGGCCTTCAGAGCCTTCAGCCTTCAGATCTTTAAGTCATCAGAGTCTTCAGCACGTAGTTCTTCAGAGGATTATATCTTTAGAGTCTTCAGAGTCTTGATCTTCAGAACCCTTAAGTCTTCAGAGCCTTCAGCCTTCAGAGCTTCAAGTCATCAGAGTCTTCAGAGCTTGGTTCTTTAGAGGAATATATCTCAGATACGTTGTTAGCTTCTAGATCAGATACACATCTCAGAGCAGAATCCACAAGAGCATTGAAACCGCAATATACAGCATCCTTGGATCTTTCTGATCATGATCAGATACAAATGCATACTTGTATCTTCAATACGCTTTATTTTCTTTCAGATCAGATGCACTTCTCAGAGCAGAATCCACAGGAGCATTGCAACAACAATATACAACATCCTTGGATCTTACTGATCGTGATCAGATAAGATGCAAACTTGCTTCTTCAATAAGCGTTATATGACACGTCACACATAGTGAATATCATATTGTAATAAATGCACACGTTGATATTGTTTGTCTGATCTTATATATTTAATTAACATGATCTGCACATAACAAACATTAGAACATAAAATGGTTCTTTCACAAATACTTAATTGTTATCATCAAAACCTAGAGATAACTTGCAGAAATAATTCTTTGTTCTTACAATCTCCCCCTTTTTATGATGACAAAAACATGTGTTTTGAAAGAACATTTTATACAGAATAATCATCAAGCATAACATATTCAGAGTTTCAAGCAACAGCTCCCCCTGAATGTGTTAGCCTCAAAATTTTATTTATGCTTGTTCAGAGACTTTCTCTGATCCCAAGACTCACAAAAATATAAATTTTGATAGAACATAAATAAAATAGAAGAGAAAGAATACTTACCTATAGACTAAAAAAGCATAAGCCTTTAGCATCCGAACTTGTTCAGCAGAACTTCCATCTTCAGATCTTTAGAGCTTATTGTTGCACCCCAAAATTTGCCCAACCTTTTTATCACTTGGTTTATGTTTCACTGCATTAGCATAGCATAGTTCTAGCATCTGCATAGCATAACATCCTTCATTTAACAGGGGATCAAGTGTGATAGATGTCAATAGGAGACTAACCAGAGGTATTATTCAAGCTTAAGAAGTTATCAGGGTCACCAGACAGAGGGTTGAGTTCTTGAGAAGTTTGAGTGCTTATATAGGGGCTCATCTCCTCACTTGGAGCCAGTTGAAGATCAGCAATGGATTGTAAGGCCTTTATCAAGGAGAGAATGTGTGGGTAGAGATCATTGAAGTGCCTTGAAGGTCATGTTGGAGCTCAATCAAGTCATTTTATCAAGCGCAAGAGCCACTGTTGAAGTGGGTGTCAATAGGGTTTCATCTGGTTAATCCTAGGCCAAAACGAGCAATTGAAGAAGATCAAAGCCTACTTCTAGGTCATTAAGATCATGAAATGATATGTTGAGGCATATGAGAGGTTGTTTTAAGATCAAGTTGAGAAGAATCAAGAGTGGCTGGAGTTGCTAAGTCAGGGCTCCTAGGGTAAAATCCCCTATTTAGTGCCAAACTTCCAAGCCATGTAAGTCACGATACAAGTCTCATATGACTTTGGCCTCCACATGAATGTTGTATAGGTTGCTCTTAGCTTTAATTTAAGTACTAGAAGTCCTCCATTGGACTTATAGAACTCAAGTTATGGTCCAGACAAGTTACAGGTCCTCAGATGCATCTGAAATTTGTCTGTGAAAATCATCTGACTTCCAAGCTATTTTTGACCTAGAAGAACGTTTCACATGAACTTTTGGCCAACATGAAAGTTGTTCCTCATGATCTTAGCTTTCCAAATTGTATTATAAGTCTTCCATATGATTTGTAGAACTCAAGTTATGGGGTTTATAAGTTAGGGGTATTTTGGGAAGTGAGATTATAGGCCATTTTCAATCATAGGTCAAAATCTCCAACTTTCACTTGTCAAATGGATTTTTGTTCAACATGGAACTTGTTAAAAATGTGGTTTTTAGGCTAACCAACAACTCATGGTGAATTGATTTGACTCATATCATAGATTGGTGTGAAATGGTTTGAATAAAGAAGAAATTCAAAGGCATTTTTGGTGGGAAATTGAAATAAATGATTATGGGTCCAAAACAAGTCAAATAACCACTCATTTTAATCAGAAATCATGCTTTAAAGACATTGGCAATTATGGATTTTTCATTTGAAGTGTGTTTCATGGCCTTTTATAAGATTTCTTCACATAAAAGTTACATTACACAATTCCTTCACAAAGGCAATTTGGAGACTCCTTTTGGGCTGAATTCATTCTAAATGAGATATGCAAGTCATCCAAAGCTTCCAATGCAAGCTATGAAGCCAATGTCATGTATTTCCATAATCAATTTTTTGAAGGAAAGTTGGATTTGGATCTTTTGATTTTGGGCCTGGGCCTGAGCTCTAGAAGGTTCTAAACAATCCTATAAGTGTCTAGGAACTCATCAGAAACGAGGTTGGTGATTGATTGGGGCTGAGAGAAAAGATCACCATTGAAGGTTGAAGAAGAAAAGTGAAAGAGTGAATTTTTGTTTGAGGCCATTTTAAGCACAGTTGGAGCTTCAATCTTCTTCTAACATCATCACTAATTGGATCTGGAAAGTTTTGGAGCAAGAATCAAGCCAGAAACGCCTCCAATTGAAGCTTGAACTCAGGTTTTGATTTCTTGAAATTGCACCCAATTCTTGTGTTTTCAATGCATTAGAATCATGTGGTTAGGTTCATCTTAGGTTGTAGATGATTTCTGGGCAAAGAATTGAGTGATTAGTGACAATTTAGGATTGAATCCGTTTTAGGTTGAGATGAAGAATTTTTTATTCGTGGAATTTTAGACTGTCTAAGTGGTATATTTGGATTCCTCTCGAAATTTCGTGCAATTTTCATTCAAGAATCGTGGCATTTGATGGATTATTGAGGGAGTTAAGGTCATTTGAAGTTTGCCGGAAAAAGTTCACTCCCGTCGGCCATGGCTGTATGCGCGCGAGCTTCATCCATGTGCAGAAAATTCAAAACGAGGAAGATGCAATCCTCGCCGTCCACGCGTGGAGAAAAGGGAGACCAAGTCTCATGATCCGAGCGCTGAAGTCGCGCCACCTCATCCCCCTTCCAAACGACGCCGTTTTAGCGCGCCTACAAGGACCCAGGAGGCGCGGGTTTGATCCCTGGCTTGCACCTTTTGTTTAATTAAAACTGAATTGATTTTGTTAATTCTTTTTGGGCTTTAGCTATGCGCACCCCCTTCTTGCAAGCCCAACATGGATTACAAGTGGATTAGATGCTCAACGCACCCCCTCCTAGACGTTATTGAGAACACTAGTTTGCTGATTTTTTTCCCTCAATTGGGCCCAGCGCCCTTTGCTGTTTACACCCCCCAGTCTTGGGCCCATGCGCATAGCCTTGAAATCTTTGCTAACTGCACCCCTTCTATGTCATTTGTTTTTAATTGCTTTTCTTTATGTTTTTAGTTTTATGATTGATAGAAATTAAATCATAAAAAATAGTAAATATCATGAATAAATTCTGAAAAAAATTGTGCTTGTAGATTTAAATGTCTAGGATTTTATCATGCTTTGCATTTTATTATTTCATGCATTTTTCATTTTATTGCATATTTTCTTTTTAATGCATTTTTAATATTGAAATAATGGTGTGTTGAATTTGTGCATTTTCTTTCTCTCTCATTTTTTTGAGTTTGATCTTGGATTTTTTTGTGCTGTTTGTATATATGATAATGTTGCTATATGATTTTTGTTTGTTTTTTAGATGATTTTAAATAGGGTTTTAGGGTAGTTGTTTAGGAGTATTTGTTTAGTGATTCCTTTAGTACACCCTTGAGTTTTAGATTTAATTTAGGCATTTTGGTTTAGATTTAACCTCTGATTTTTCTACCATAGAATGTTAACACATATAAGATGATATGGTATTTTCTTTAGATTTTTTAGGATTGATTTTCCTTTAGTTTCCTATTTTACAAATTGACCTTAGAATAGGTAGTTATTAGAAGATAACACTTGATGTTCCTTTAGCAATTCAAGTAGGTGATGATCTTTCCTTAGGATTAGTTTCCTTTCAAACATTTATTTGCTTAATTAGGATCCTTCATTGTAGGTATAATTCCTCCTGTGGAGGAATTCCCTGCCTTTCACATTGGAGTTGAGACTAAACAAGCTCTCTAAAGGAAATGGGTTTGATTGAGTGTCGGTGGCAGGTTCCTGTGGAACTTACCTTGCTTCTCATTTCCATTATCCTAAAATCCTTCATTCTTTCCTCTTTAGGAACCTTCTTGAGGGAGCACAGTCCCTCCTGTGGGGGGAATATGGCACACCTCTTGAAGGAGCTAAACCCCTAGGTTTCCCCAAAGATCTTTTTGTTGGTTGAGTGCCTGGGATAAGCTCCTGTGGAGTTTACCCTAGCTTCCCAATACTCAATTTCCTTCCTTAGGGCAGAAGCTTGTTTGATTGCTTATCACGATTTCTTTCTCTTGAAGATGGTGGACTTGAAGAACAGTTACAGACTTTGGATTGGATTGCTTCCAGAAGATTGCTCTGCTGTGGAGATTGCTGGCTTGTTTTCCCTATCTGTTTTTCTTCTTGTTTAACTGTATTGATGTGCATTGATGTGACTTGATTGGTGTGTTGCATTTAAATTAGGTCATGTAGTTGAATAGGACTAAGAGCATCCTAAGGGTTGAGTTTCTCCCCTTGCTTGTATTGCATTAGAGGTTGAGTTTCTCCCTCTGCTTGTATTTTTACTGGGTGGCTTTGCTTGCTGGTATTTGGTGGAGCTCCGCTCCCTTGCCTGTGTGGTTTGTGGTTTTCTTGATTGCATTTCACTTTCTTTCTTTTATTGTCTTTGCAATTATTCATATCTGGCTTGAGGTTGAGATGAGCTTGTGGAGGCTTATGCCCCACACACATTTCCTCCCTCACTTGCATTGCATGCATCTTTACAGTAATTTCTGTACAGTTTTTTTGTTTACTGTTTGATTTCCATTGCCATGTTCCCCTAGGAACTCTGACTTCTCTTGTTCAAGAGAAGTTATGACAGACATTAGGGTTCTAACCATGCATGATAACATTAGTTAGTTTCCCCTTTAACTTCAACCGTAGGACAAATATTGCATGATAACTGTAGGATCAAGTCAGTTTCCCCGTAGAGAGTCTGTTTCTCTTCTTATCTCAAATAACAGAAAAAAAACATAATAAAGGCAAGTTAGTACAAGTGCGTTACGAGCCTTAAGCTACTTGGGAAATGATGTTTGAGCAGTCTTCTCTCAATCGTCTAGAGTGTTTAGTATATGTCCTTTGGACGATATGCGACGCATTCGCTCCTAAGTCATAGTCTCTAGTGTTGTACAAACTACAGACAACTAAAAAACACTTCTTTCCGTAAAAAAACAGGAAACAAAGATCAAATATCTTTTTTTCCTCTTGGACCCCTTAATCAGGAAAACTCTTTGCGTAAAGAGAGTTTTGTTAACTTTCAGTTCTACTGCAAACGGTAATGCCTAAGTCTCCAAGGATCGAGCTGCAAACACCAGCTGTTGGAACTGATTGTTAACTTTACTTGGATAAAAAGCAGCTGAACAAACTTGTGTTCTTCGTAGCCCGAACTACGTTTGCTCTGATCTTTCATGCCGTATGAAAGTACGTAGGCACAAGATACGATATCTTGGCGAGCAACCTCCCCCCTCTTAACCCGTAGTTAGGCGAACTACGTTGACTCTGATTTCTCGTTCCAGACGAGAATACGTAGGCATAAAGTGCGACACTTTGCCGAGTCATTTTCTTTTCTTTCTAGACCAGACCTTTTAGCGTAGATAGATTTAACAAACCCGTCAGATAAACACAACAAGCGTGGATCCCATCGAGTACGATGGACGTGAGGGGTGCTAATACCTTCCCCTTGCGTAACCGACTCCCAAATCCAGACAATGGTTACGATGACCTTGTCTTATACCTTTTCGTCAAGTTTTTCTGATCGTTTCCTTTCCCGTTCTGAGGGATAAATAACGAAAGGTGGTGACTCTTCTGTTTTGCCGGCACCTTATTTTCGCAGTAGCGACAGCTGGCGACTCTGCCGGGGACTCCAAAGGTTCCCTGTGCGAGTCATTCCTAGCGCTTGTGTATTTACCTGTCGGGTTTTATTTACCGCATTTACTTTCCGCATTTATTTTCAGTATGATATTATTATTATTGTGTTGTTGTGGGAAGGGGCTCTGATGAGTGATAAGCCAGACCCAGGCTTGAGAGCTACATAGATTTAGACGCAGATTTATGGTAAACCTGTATGTTAGGCATGCACTAGTTCCTACGAAATCTACACTCAGACGAGGTTCTTTGAGATGATTTCCATTTCCAGCCCAGTGGTCCATTGAAAGGATTTCAGATCTTAGGATTGTCGACTCTGGGGACCGATCATTTGTGATTCAGCTAAGTGAGGCCACTTCAAGAGATGATGATGTCACACCTTCTGGGTATCGTATCATTGTTTCTTGAAAGTCTGTGACGCTGATGAACGCATAGGATGCCGTACCTTTGTCAGTGATTAGGTCCATACCAGTGAGCGGGGTCGGGTTTGTTGCAGGAAACCGTAACCTTCAGACAACCTGGTTTTCTTGTCAGTGAATCAGTTTTGTGGATTTCAGTAGTCCTGTATTATCAGAGTGTGGTATTTTCTTGCTGAGACTAAATTATGATCTGCCACAGCACGCCACTTCACCGCACAACACATCACGACACTTGATCCCCTGTTGCACATTGCATCTGCATTTACATTTTCATATTGTATTGCATCTAACATGTATCTGTGTTGCAAGTGTGCAGTTCCCTTCGATTCTAGCAATCTTGTCCTTTCTGTGTTCATCATGGAGGCCAGTGTGAGAAGAACTTTGGCCTACAAATTTCCACTCCGGATATTGCTACTCTGAGGGGTTTGATTTCCTTGCCCGGTAAAGAAGTGATGGGAGATTTTCGAAGAACTTATGGGAAGCTACTCAGTGTTGTGTGCAAACCGTCGGTGTATGAGTTGAACAGACTCCAAACGCTACTTCAGTTCTATGATCCCCCGCTGCGTTGCTTCACATTTTTGAGCTATGTGCTAGCCCCCACTCTGGAAGAGTTCTCTGTCCTATTAGAGATACCCATTCTTGCGCAAGTACCCTTTTGGCCTATCGATCAGGAGCCAGATCTGGCTAAGATTGCTCCAGCTCTGCATGTTGATGTTTCTGAGTTAGAGGGAAAGGCTGTCAAGAGAAATGGAGCCTGGGGATTCCCACTATCTTTTTTAGCTGTGAGAGCCTGACACTACGCCAAGAAGGAATGTTAGGTGGCATTCAAAGCTATATTGGCCCTGTGCATATGCGGCATCATGCTATTCCCTAATATTCCAGATTTTGTGGATATAGATGCCCTTCGCATCTTCGTCTCAAAGAATCCAATCCCGACCTTGCTCGGAGACGTGTACCATTCGGTGCACTACAAGAATGAAAACAGACGAGGCAAGGGGGTGTCCTGTTATGCTTCATTGTTCTACAGGTGGTTTGTCACTCATCTACCAAAGGATGGTCCTTTTATAAAAACGGCAGAGACGAAGGAATGGTCAGAGCGACTGATGAGCTTGTCTGCCGAAGACATCGATTGGTTTGATAGAGAACGTCTGGGGAGCGAAATTATTTACAGTTGTGGGAGCTTTCCTAATGTCCCTTTTGTGGGTAGGAAGGGTTGTATCAAGTATCAACTACAATCCATCTGTTTCTATCAGAAAATTCGGGTATGCTTTGAGAGGACCTCTGTCGCTACTGCGAAAATCGGCGCCGGCTGACAGAAGAGTCGCCACCGTGCGTTATTTATCCCAATGGAGGGAAAGGAAACGCTCGAAGTAAACCTCGCAAAAAACGGGAAAAGGTATGGTCATCGCAACCAAAACCTGGGTTCGGGAGTCGGTTACGCAAGGGGAAGGTATTAGCACCCCTCACGTCCGTCGTACTCGACGGGATCCACGCTTGCTTGGGTTGTCTAAAGGATGCAAAACAATCTATCTACGGCTGCTAAATCTAAACAGAAAGAAACGGACTCGATAGAGCGTCGCACTCTATGCCTACGTATTCTCGAGGGAGAAAGTCAGAGTCAACGTAGTTCGGGAAACTACAGGGAAATTGGCTCGCCAAGACCTCGCGTCTTGTGCCCACGTACTTCCATACTGCATGGAAGATCAGAGCTTACGTAGTTCAGGCTAACTACGGCTAACTGGGTGTTCTCACATAGCAGCGAGAAATCAAACTGGTTTTACAGGTACGGGAACCTATGGGAAAAACTACGGTCTGGTCTCAAATGCACAAGGGCAAGAGAAAGAGGGTAACAATCAGTCGTCAGCGGGAGAGTCTCGATCGCACAGTAGCGAGAGAACACAAGGTTAGTTGTTAGTGTGCTCGCTAGGATATCGCATCCTATGCCTACATATCCTCGTCTGGTACGAGGAATCAGAGCAGCTGTAGTTCGGCTACTTCGGGACCACAGCTCAAATCTCCTTTTATAAACATTCTGAAAAATGGTTACAATGATTGAATACTGAAAATAAACTCCTAGGAAATACTATCCTATCCTAAACAAATCAAATGGAAAAGGCCCCTAACAAATGGACGTCTAAACTTACCTCTAAAAGGTGTAAAATAAACTCTATGAAAAAAATGTACTATAAAAAATATTAAATCTACACTAATATTTTTTTCTCTTTTTCATACTTCTATTTTCTTCTTTTTTCATGTCTTTCTTTTTTTCTATTTCGATATTTTTCACATTCTTTCTCCTTTTCTTTTTCAATATATATTCTTCATATATTTTTTTCACATTTTTCCATATATTTTTTCATATTTTTTTTCTATATATTTTTTTCATATATTTTCAATATTTCTTTTTCTTTTTCCTTTTTCTCAACATTCTTTTTTTTTGGTATTTCTTTTTTCATATAAAAGATACTAAACAAATAAAAGATAAAAATAATACAAGGGGAGGGGTACATCAGTTATAAGGGGTATACAAGCAGAAACAAAAAAATACCAAATTGGGCCCAGCCCATAAGCAATTCAAAAAAAGAAACTCAGGGGGGAGTGCTATGAGTGAAACGTGGGGTGTGTGCTAGCCATTGCATTGGGCTCAGCCCAATATCCTTCAGCAAAAACGGAGGGGAAACTTGGAAACAGGGGGGTGCACGAAAGAAAAAAAACTCTTTGGGCCTCAGAAGCCCAAACCTGAATCAACCCAAGGGGTTCCCAACGCCCATACACTCCTCAGAAATCCTACTCCCCTCCTTGGTACTGTTCATGGCCGCCGTTCCCTTCTCCTTCTCCAACTCTCTCCTCTCAGATTCTCTTCTCATCTATCTTTCTCCTCAACCTTCTCAATCACACAACATCACCACCTACATCTGTTAACTCGAATCCAAAGTTCTTTCTGAGGCAAATTCAAGGCCTGATCATCTTTGAAGGTCCGCTAAAAACTCTTGCTGACGAAGATCCATGGCGGTATCAAGAGATTGATGATCCTTGAAGATCGGAGAAACACTACCGCGAACGATTACGGATGAAGGGATGATGACCTTTCGTGAGGATTTGAAGACTTCAGGAAGGTTGATGGAGAAAAATGAAAATTAACAACGCGATTTGGGAGGAACCTGGATCTAGATGTGTTTGAATGACTTCTGACGAAGGTTGACAAAGAAAATTCTGGAAATCTTCGGGAGTTCTACAAACATGCATGTGACGATCTTGATGATGTTCGTTGAAGCTGAAGAACTGAGATGAAGTTCGTTCTTGAAGTTTCTTTTCTGGAAATGGAAGACGTCCTGGAGAGCTCACGAAGAAGATCGATGAATCCGGATATGGAATGGTTGAATCTCTGTGATGAAGATTGAAGTTCTGGAAAATTATCGATGATGAACTTGGTGATTTCTGGGAATGAGGAAAACTGATGGAACTTGTGAATCTTCTTTGCTAAACGATGATGGTTTTCTGGGAAAGATTGATGAGCGGTTGAATCTGGAGATGATAAATACGACATCATTGATGAAGTTTGACCGAAGGAGATGAAGGTGGATCGGAGGGGATGAAGTTCTGGATTTTGTTGATCATGGATGATGAAGGTTGATCGGAGGAGATGAAGGTTGATCGGAGGAGATGAAGGTTGATCGGAGGAGATGAAGGTCTGGCGTTTTTTGGGTTTCCGGTGACGGGTATGGCGGCCGGAGATCGTTAGGGATCGGTTATGGTGGCCGGAACTGTTGGGAGCGGTGGTTGCATGGCCGCCGGCCATGCAACAGGTGAGGATTCCGGTGAGAGGAGACGGTGACAAGTGGCTGGGGAAGTCCTGCATGGATGACGCGTGGGGGGTGAGTGGAGAGGGTTTCTGCATGAGTCCCACGTGTTGTGAGGCGTGGCAAAGAGAGGGGAAGTGGTGAGTGTGAGGTGGGTCCTCTGAATGGAAAAACGTGGACTCCTCTCCTTTCTTACACGTGTACGCGGACTTATATAGTGGACTTTGACTGATTCTGGACCCTGGCTGAATTGGGCTTTGGCTATAATGAGGCCCAATACGAAAATGATTACAAAAAAAACCAAAAAAACTGGATGAAATGGATAAAACATGAATTAAATCTGGATTAAAACCAAAGAAGATGATTAATGGCCAATTAAATGGAAAAACTGAATTAACTACTGCTCAGAATTAATGAACGGATTAAAGGCTAATTAAACTAAAAATTAACTCTAAAATAACCCTAATATTATTCTAACAATTAAAATCTATTAAATCTCTAAAACCATTATACTCTAATTAAATCTAAAAACTAATTAACCTAATATTCTAAAAACAAATTAACTATTAAAATGTTACAACTATTTATTATCTATTGCTAATATCCTAAAATGATTAAAAAAATGATTTAAAACTATTTAATATCTAATAAATTCTAAAGATGGATTAAAACTATTAAAACTATTTTAAAAAACTATTAATATTCTATATTATCCTAAAATAATTTAAAAAATCTAATAAATTCTACAAAAAATTATAAAGCCTATTTAAAATCTACAAGAAGCTATTAACTCCTAAAAATGCAGACAAAGGCACATAACCAGTATAAAAGAGAGCGCGAGACCAGATCGAAGCAAAACGATAACCAGATACCCAAAATCTCAAAAATCACTGCATAAACTGAAAACACCCAGGAAGCGCGCGACTTCCCAAAATAACCTCCGATTATCCGAACTGGTCTGAGATACCCGAAATGCAACAGCAGGGCTGTAATCCCGATAAAATCACCATGATTGAGAAAATGCACTATATGCAGTATGTAAATGCGGATGCGAAATGCGTAGAAACATCGAGTCAGATACGGGACCCGGTTGGTCAAATTTTAGGGTGCAACAGCTGCCCCTATTCAAGCAGCTTGGACCTGAATGGTTGAAGAGCGCCCAGCCTTTGATCATTCAAAGGTAGAAGATGGTTGAATACAAATGGAACCCTGAAATTTGCCAACCGCAGAAATAAACTGCACTACTGCTTGAATAACAACATCTGCTGACTGGATCTGGTTGTTACGACAACAACCACCCAATCAACTGATAAAACCACGGACCTTGACTGACCACCTCTGTTGGGGTGACTTGGAAATGTCGGAACCTGAGTGTTCAACGAGCACAAAATCTGAATCTTTCTACGCAATTTGCCGGAGTCTGAGCCCTCAACGCAATAACAGGATCACACCAAAAAATAGATATCTATCGGAGTCGGGATGCTCAGCGTAATAACTGGGACCAAAATGCTTGACAAACTATAGGAGCCCGGACACTTAACGTAAACAACTATCGGAGCCACAAACTCAACGAACAACCATTATCGGAGTCGGACCACTCAACTAACAAACATCATTAATAACCGGAGTCAGAAAACTCAACAAAAACATCGGAGTCGGAACACTCAACGAACAACCAGAGCCAACACGCTCAACGTCGCCTCTATCGGAGCCAGCAAACTCAACGAACAACCATTATCGGAGTCGGAACACTCAACTAACAAACATCAGAGCCGGAAAACTCAACGAACAACCATCATCGGAGTCGGAGAACTCAACGAACAAACATCGTCAATTATCGGAGTCGGAACACTCAACGAACAAACATCATCAATTATCGGAGTCGGAAAACTCAACAAAACATCATCAATCATCGGAGCCGGAAAACTCAACGAACAACCGGAGATCATCGGAGTCAGAACACTCAACGAACAAACATCATCAATTATCGGAGTCGGAACACTCAACGAACAAACATCGGAGCCGGAAAACTCAACGAACAACCATCATCAAACATCGGAGCCGGGAAACTCAACGAACAAACATCATCAATTATCGGAGTCGGAACACTCAACGAACAAACATCGGAGCCGGAAAACTCAACGAACAACCATCATCGGAGTCGGGGAACTCAACGAACAACCGTCAATCATCGGAGTCAGAACACTCAACGAACAAACATCGGAGTCGGAAAACTCAACGAACAACCATCATCGGAGTCGGGGAACTCAACGAACAACCGTCAATCATCGGAGTCAGAACACTCAACGAACAAACATCATCAATTATCGGAGTCAGAACACTCAACAAACAAACATCGGAGCCGGAAAACTCAACGAACAACCATCATCAAACATCGGAGCCGGGAAACTCAATGAACAAACATCATCAATTATCGGAGTCGGAACACTCAACGAATAAACATCGGAGCCGGAAAACTCAACAAACAACCATCATCGTAGTCGGGGAACTCAACGAACAACCGTCAATCATCGGAGTCAGAACACTCAACGAACAAACATCGGAGCCAGAGAACTCAACGAACAAACATCATCAATTATCGGAGCCAGAACACTCAACGAACAACCATCATCGGAGTCGGAGAACTCAACAAACAAACATCATCAATTATCGGAGCCGGAACACTCAACGAACAACCATCATCGGAGTCGGAGAACTCAACGAACAAACATCATCAATTATCGGAGTCGGAACACTCAACGAACAACCGTCATCGGATTCGGGGAACTCAACGAACAAACATCATCAATTATCGGAGTCGAAACACTCAACGAACAACCATCATCGGAGTCGGGGAACTCAACGAACAAACATCATCAATTATCGGAGTCAGAACACTCAACGAACAAACATCGGAGTCGGAGAACTCAACGAACAAACATCATTAATAATCGGAGTCGGAACACTCAACAAACAAACATCGGAGCCGGAAAACTCAACGAACAACCATCATCGGAGTCGGGGAACTCAACGAACAACCGTCAATCATCGGAGTCAGAACACTCAACGAACAAACATCGGAGCCGGAAAACTCAACGAACAACCATCATCGGAGTCGGGGAACTCAACGAACAACCGTCAATCATCGGAGTCAGAACACTCAACGAACAACCATCATCAATTATCGGAGTCAGAACACTCAACGAACAAACATCGGAGCCGGAAAACTCAACGAACAACCACCATCAAACATCGGAGCCGGGAAACTCAACGAACAAACATCATCAATTATCGGAGTCGAAACACTCAACGAACAAACATCGGAGCCGGAGAACTCAACGAACAAACATCATCAGAGTCGGGGAACTCAACGAACAAACATCATCAAACATCGGAGTCAGAACACTCAACGAACAACCGGAGCCAGCACGCTCAACGTCACATCTATCGGAGCCAGCAAACTCAACGAACAACCGTCAATCATCGGAGTCAGAACACTCAACGAACAAATATCGGAGCCGGAAAACTCAACGAACAACCGGAGCCAGCATGCTCAACGTCACATCTATCGGAGCCAGCAAACTCAACGAACAACCATATCGTAGCATAGTCTACTGGGGATACTCTGGAAAATAACCGCCCAACACCTGTATCGATACCAAGTGACCACTTCTGAAATTTGATTTTATGAAAGCCACGTGCCAATGCACAACAAACTTGAAGAAAACATCCCGCTGACCGGGGTACAACAACGCCTCAATTGGCAACTCTGTGAGGGATATAATAAACTGAACTATATCACACGTCTCCTGGCGAGACCTCGATTGTCTAGTAACATCTGAGCTTTAGAACTCCATACTCTTATTGAGAATCACACCTGAAAGCAAAAGGTCAACCAACCTGATCGATGCTTCAAAATGCATATGTTTGGCAATGGCGTAATGCTCCATACAGTATGGAAATGCTACGCGTTTTTTTTTGTAGATGCAAATATGGCACTATATGCCGATGCAAATATGACACTATATGCCGATGCAAATATGACACTATATGCCGATGCAAATGCAGGCTCGAGCTGCTGGGAAAAGCTCTGACGAGCTTGCTTCATCAATTCTGCCGTTGAGGACAAACACCACCATGCTGGGAAATGGACGGGTATCACAAAGTATTCCGGCAAAATAAATGCCCGGGACATACAAACAACTCTGCTGGGGAGAGCTTTAACCTTTGATTTTCCAATGGGAGGAAAGAACCACACTTGTTGGGAAGAGAGAACTCCGCTGGGGGGAAACGACTCTCTTGGGGAAACTATAACTGACTCCGCTGGGGGAGCGTAAATGACCCTACTGGGAAGGGTAGCCTGCCTGAGCACAGCTCACAAGTTGGACATGCTAAACCACTCTGCTTGAGATGGGGGAATCCTTCTGGGGGACACCACACTGTCTGAATACAGCCTTCGATCTAAGAATCGTCACCTCTGCTGAGGATGAATGACTTTGCTGGAGAATGTCCTTTGGATAAGCTACGACTAGCTGGGGAATTCGATCCTTCTTCAGTGAGGAACGATGTTATCTCGGAATTGCGACCTGCGGGGGGGGGGGGGGGGGGGGATCGAGTCTTTTGTTACGAGCTCCTGGTCCATACTGCAATCTTTTGATCGCCCACCTTCTCGGAACTCTGCCTCGGGGATACTAACATGCCCCAGTCTGTATTGACTTTGCCTCAATCTGGTTCTCGAAAAAAAAACCACTCTGACCCGAAAGCGCCTTGCTACAATACGACCTTGCGGTGGCTTACCCCGGTGTTTCCCTTAACTCAACAACTATCCACATCGTGACTTGCCCCTGAGCGAGCGTTGAGCGACTTAACCTGCCCTGATCAAGCATAGCATTCTGGATAACTGCCCCTGATTGGCTCTCGAGAAGATTCGCTTCTGATCAACCTCTGCCCCCATAATCAACTGATGCTTCGGGACTTTTCCTCAGACTAATTGATTCCGAACTCTCTGGAAGTCAATGCCCCAGATTTACAGGGTTTCACAACATTCACCATTCTGATCCAGACTGTTAAATTATTCAATCCTGTTCGATTATTTCCTGTTGGAATTTCTTTCCTGTCAACTACTAACCTGCAAGTAAAAATCGTCTGTTCACGAATGGTAATTTTAATGCAGTGTTCATGCAGATTTTGAAAAAAATTGTGCTGTCACTCATTTATGTGTCATGACTGTGAGTGACGAATGAACCAAAGTTCAAACGTAGTGCTTATGTGATCAGTGAAAAATACAACAAGGATATGACTAGCAAATCAAGAGGGAGTTAGGTTACTCAACCTTACCGTAATGCGCTTTCAGAATAAGCCTTGCCTCAATTAGGTCTTTTAAGGGTTGTATCGTGGTCGGGTTCACGGGTTCGTGAAATAAAGGATATTTGGCTCAAATTATGTTTTGTACCCACCCCTTCTACGTGATGATCTCCGATCCTAAAGTTCAATTAACCTGGCTCGAGCGCTCGCCTCTTCGAGAGGTATGTCGAATGGTAAGGACCATGGTTAAGGAAAACTCACACAGTTACTCCTTTTTCGTTTTCGGTGTCTGTATACACGACTTTGTGACTTGCTGGGGATCTATTTTTTCTATCCCTTCTTTTCGTTCTTGTGATTCCCTAATTTTTGCCTGGACTGACTCCTTTTGAGTTCTTTTCGATTTTTTTCGTTTGAAGTCCAGCGAGATGCCCTAATTTTTTGCCTAAGTATTAGCCTTCCAGCTTTTTCTTTTTTTTTACTTAGCGGGCTTTCTTTCTTCTTTTGGAACAAAGTCGTGTGACATTGGTTGTCTTGATGGCTCCGAAAGGATTGTAACTGTCTCACTCTTGATTGGTGAGGTTTAACCATTGAAAGGTATAAACTGACCGGTCCTTGAAAGACAACACTCC
Organism: Lathyrus sativus; assembly: GCA_963859935.3. Lineage (NCBI taxonomy): Eukaryota > Viridiplantae > Streptophyta > Magnoliopsida > Fabales > Fabaceae > Lathyrus > Lathyrus sativus. The sequence goes on from OZ012741.1 coordinate 494,777,020, forward strand.
TCTGTAAGACTTGAATGCTCGGTCAAGCTAACTGACAACTACCCTGCCCCGGGTTAAGATGTGAGGGTTTGAAAGTCCGAAAAAACTTCTACTTCCTGGCTCGAAGTGGTTAACAAGGGACTAACTCCTTATATCTCCAGTGTTTGGGGGATTTGAAACAATGCCTTATACGTCATCGGTAAGGTCTTATCTGAAAGCATACGATCATCGGTTATGAGTTTCAGTTTCATCATCCTCCCTCCAGTCTTTGCTAATCACAGTGATAAAGTGGAGTGAATAAAATGCAAGTGTCAGTGCAATGCAGTAAATGAGCGACAGCGACATGATTAATTCAGAAAATGCATAGTCACTTTATTAATATCACCATTCGAAACATACAATGCTTAAAAGCAAGTAGTAACTAACAGAAAAGAAAACTACAAATGCAAATGATATAAAAGTCTGAGGACTGCCAATGCTGAGGCGCACGCCTGTCTGAATCACTGGCTCCTTGAAAAGGACCCTCTGAATCTCCGAGCTTAGACAACTGAGAGGTTGGCATGAACAAACAAAACTCCTTCTGGAAAGGAAATGCACCCTTGGTCGATCAACTGCTGTACCTTCGCCTGAAACGCTTTACAATCTTCAGTTGCATGCCCTGGAGAGCCACCATGGTAACCACATTAAACTTGGGGATTGTACCCAGGAGGGTAAGGTTCTGGCACGGGCTTGAGAGCTTTCGGCTCCACCAAATAACTCTGGACCAACTGTGGCAAAAGCTGACTGTACGACACAGGAACTGGGTGAGAAGGAGCTTTCCTTCGTTCCAAGTTGCTACAAGGTCGATTCTGATTCTGATGCTGAGTCTGATAACCTCGGTCACAAGTTCGCTGATTTGCAAGGGAAGCGACATAAGACTCCTGATATGGTGCCCTAGGCACAGCTGTCTGTTCAGAATAACAAGACACAGAAGATACTGACCGCTGAGAAGACGAAGAACCAACAAAATTCACTGATTCGCTTCGAGGATATTCAACCTTTTGGGCATGACTGCATTGATCACAACTCCTTCTTCACTCTGATAGTCACAAGAATATTCAGTTTCACCATCTTGATCGTTTGACGTAACTCCAAGCATTCTTTCAAGGTACGGGCTCTCCAGGGAGTGTACAAACATGCTCATTAACTCTTGGTCTTGGTGGCTGTACACTAGCAGCAAATTCTCTCCATCTCTGAGCATATCTCCGCATAGGTTCATTGTTCTCTTGAGACAATCCTTGCAACTGCATGCGACTAGGAGCCATATCCAGATTGTAATCGTACTGCTTCAGGAAAGCTCTGGCTAAATCCATCCATGACTGAATCTGATTTCTCTCTAACTGCATATACCACCTCAAAGATGCCCCAGTCAGACTATACTGAAATCAATGGATCATCAATTTGTCATCTCGCACAAACGAAGTCATTCTTCGACAGAACATCATCAAATGCTGCTTCGGGCATCTATCTCCCGTGTACTTTTCAACTTCTGGCACTTTGAACTTGTAAGGCAACACCAGGTCAGGAACCAAACACATGTCTGCAGCATTCAGGTTAACAGCATCTTTGACTTTCAAAGCCTTCATTCCCTCTTCCAACGCTCGGAGTTTTCTATCCGTCTCGAGAGCTCTTGGATCTTCGGTCCTGACTATTGGAATATCTCTTCGGTAATTCATCCCAGGGAAAACAACATCTTGATTGTTAACAGGAGGAGGATGCGCATTCCGGACCACAAACTGCTCATGTCGATCTTGGTTCTCACCAGAAGGTTGTACAACTTGGTCTGCAGTAGCGTTGTTCGTTTGCGGGAAGTCTTCCATGGAATCATACAGAGGGTTGGACGTCATAGTGAACCCCGTCAAGGCATTAGGGGACTGGAGATTTCCTTCAGACATAGCCACCAATAATCTTCAGCTGACTTCAATGCTCGGTTCTGCTCAAATCTACTCAACCCCTAGGTCGGCTTCTGACAATCAACAGCTGCTCAATCCAAACTCCGGGTAATCACCTTCAGGAAACAAAGGTTGAATCAGAACTCTGGCTAACTGGAGGATGATATGCAATATGATGCAACACTGTTATGCACATGATATGCAAGATGCAGCAAACAACGGGACCACAACCCCCACACAATCTCTGAATACTGCTGCGCTGCTGACGGAGTACGTTTGCTCTGAAGAGAAGACCAAAATAACGGGTAGGTTGGAAGTCAAGTTTCCTGCAAAAAAAACCCCCCACTCACAGGTGTGGACCTATATTTGTCAAGGTACGGCATCCTATGCGGTCGTCAGCGTCACAGACTTTCAAAACTGACGATACGATTCCCAGAAGGAGTGGCATCATCAAGTCTTGAAGAGGCCTCACTTAGCTAACTTCCAAATGATCGGTTCCCGGAGTCGACAATCCAACTAACCAACAACCCCTTCGACCCAAAGGGTAGAAAAAGAAGTCAACCAGAAGAACCTCGTCCGAGTGTAGATTTCGCGGGACACTAGTACAAGCAAAGCCGATACGCGCCCACTAATCTCTACTCTAAGTCTAAGGTGCACTCAAGCCCAGGTCCGGCTTATCTCTCAATCATAGAACACCCGTCACACCCCAATAGCACAACAGCAACAGATAATATCAATAAATAAACCCCAATAGACAAGCAAACAAGCGCTAGGATTGACTCTCTTAGGGGACGTTGGATCCCACATGCATAAGGACTATCACAATCCTTAGCAGCCAGGGGACGTCAGAGTTTTCCCCAGCAGAGTCGCCAGCTGTCGCTACTGCGAAAATCGGCGCCGACTGACAGAAGAGTCGCCACCGTGCGTTATTTATCCCAACGGAGGGAAAGGAAACGCTCGAAGTAAACCTCGCAAAAAACGGGAAAAGGTATGGTCATCGCAACCAAAACCTGGGTTCGGGAGTCGGTTACGCAAGGGGAAGGTATTAGCACCCCTCACGTCCGTCGTACTCGACGGGATCCACGCTTGCTTGGGTTGTCTAAAGGATGCAAAACAATCTATCTACGACTGCTAAATCTAAACAGAAAGAAACGGACTCGATAGAGCGTCACACTCTATGCCTACGTATTCTCGAGGGAGAAAGTCAGAGTCAACGTAGATCGGGAAACTACAGGGAAATTGGCTCGCCAAGACCTCGCGTCTTGTGCCTACGTACTTCCATACTGCATGGAAGATCAGAGCTTACGTAGTTCAGGCTAACTACGGCTAACTGGGTGTTCTCACACAGCAGTGAGAAATCAAACTGGTTTTACAGGTACGGGAACCTATGGGAAAAACTACGGTCTGGTCTCAAATGCACAAGGGCAAGAGAAAGAGGGGAACAATCAGTCGTCAGCGGGAGAGTCTCGATCGCACAGCAGCGAGAGAACACAAGATTAGTTGTTAGTGTGCTCGCTAGGATATCGCATCCTATGCCTACATATCCTCGTCTGGTACGAGGAATCAGAGCAGCTGTAGTTCGGCTACTTCGGGACCACAACTCAAATCTCGTTTTATTAACATTCTGAAAAATGGTTACAATGATTGAATATTGAAAATAAACTCCTAGAAAATACTATCCTATCCTAAACAAATCAAATGGAAAAGGCCCCTAACAAATGGACGTCTAAACTTACCTCTAAAAGGTGTAAAATAAACTCGATGAAAAAAATGTACTCTAAAAAATATTAAATCTACACTAATATTTTTTTCTCTTTTTCATACTTCTATTTTCTTCTTTTTTCATGTCTTTCTTTTTTTCTATTTCGATATTTTTCACATTCTTTCTCCTTTTCTTTTTCAATATATTTTCTTCATATATTTTTTTCACATTTTTCCATATTTTTTTTCATATTTTTTTTCTATATATTTTTTTCATATATTTTCAATATTTCTTTTTCTTTTTCCTTTTTCTCAACATTCTTTTTTTTTGGTATTTCTTTTTTCATATAAAAGATACTAAACAAATAAAAGATAAAAATAATACAAGGGGAGGGGTACATCAGTTATAAGGGGTATACAAGTAGAAACAAAAAAATACCAAACTGGGCCCAGCCCATAAGCAATTCAAAAAAAGAAACTCAGGGGGGGAGTGCTATGAGTGAAATGTGGGGTGTGTGCTAGCCATTGCATTGGGCTCAGCCCAATATCCTTCAGCAAAAACGGAGGGGAAACTTGGAAACAGGGGGGTGCACGAAAGAAAAAAAACTCTTTGGGCCTCAGAAGCCCAAACCCGAATCAACCCAAGGGGTTCCCAACGCCCATACACTCCTCAGAAATCCTACTCCCCTCCTTGGTACTGTTCATGGCCGCCGTTCCCTTCTCCTTCTCCAACTCTCTCCTCTCAGATTCTCTTCTCATCTATCTTTCTCCTCAACCTTCTCAATCACACAACATCACCACCTACATCTGTTAACTCGAATCCAAAGTTCTTTCTGAGGCAAATTCAAGGCCTAATCATCTTTAAAGGTCCGCTAAAAACTCTTGCTGACGAAGATCCATGGCGGTATCAAGAGATTGATGATCCTTGAAGATTGGAGAAACACCACCGCGAACGATTACAGATGAAGGGATGATGACCTTTCGTGAGGATTTGAAGACTTCAGGAAGGTTGATGGAGAAAAATGAAAATTAACAACGCGATTTGGGAGGAACCTGGATCTAGATGTGTTTGAATGACTTCTGACGAAGGTTGACAAAGAAAATTCTTGAAATCTTCGGGAGTTCTACAAACATGCATGTGACGATCTTGATGATGTTCGTTGAAGCTGAAGAACTGAGATGAAGTTCGTTCTTGAAGTTTCTTTTCTGGAGATGGAAGACGTCCTGGAGAGCTCACGAAGAAGATCGATGAATCCGGATATGGAATGGTTGAATCTCTGTGATGAAGATTGAAGTTCTGGAAAATTATCGATGATGAACTTGGTGATTTCTGGGAATGAGGAAAACTGATGGAACTTGTGAATCTTCTTTGCTAAACGATGATGGTTTTCTGGGAAAGATTGATGATCGGTTGAATCTGGAGATGATAAATACGACATCATTGATGAAGTTTGACCGAAGGAGATGAAGGTGGATCGGAGGGGATGAAGTTCTGGATTTTGTTGATCATGGATGATGAAGGTTGATCGGAGGAGATGAAGGTTGATCGGAGGAGATGAAGGTTGATCGAAGGAGATGAAGTTCTGGCGTTTTTTGGGTTTCCGGTGACGGGTATGGCGGCCGGAGATCGTTAGGGATCGGTTATGGTGGCCGGAACTGTTGGGAGCGGTGGTTGCATGGCCGCCGGCCATGCAACAGGTGAGGATTCCGGTGGGAGGAGACGGCGACAAGTGGCTGGGGAAGTCCTGCATGGATGACGCGTGGGGGGTGAGTGGAGAGGGTTTCTGCATGAGTCCCACGTGTTGTGAGGCGTGGCAGAGAGAGGGGAAGTGGTGAGTGTGAGGTGGGTCCTCTGAATGGAAAAACGTGGACTCCTCTCCTTTCTTACACGTGTACGCGGACTTATATAGTGGACTTTGACTGATTCTGGACCCTGGCTGAATTGGGCTTTGGCTATAATGAGGCCCAATACGAAAATGATTACAAAAAAACCAAAAAAACTGGATGAAATGGATAAAACATGAATTAAATCTGGATTAAAACCAAAGAAGATGATTAATGGCCAATTAAATGGAAAAACTGAATTAACTACTGCTCAGAATTAATGAACGGATTAAAGGCTAATTAAACTAAAAATTAACTCTAAAATAACCCTAATATTATTCTAACAATTAAAATCTGTTAAATCTCTAAAACCATTATACTCTAATTAAATCTAAAAACTAATTAACCTAATATTCTAAAAACAAATTAACTATTAAAATGTTACAACTATTTATTATCTATTGCTAATATCCTAAAATGATTAAAAAAATGATTTAAAACTATTTAATATCTAATAAATTCTAAAGATGGATTAAAACTATTAAAACTATTTTAAAAAACTATTAATATTCTATATTATCCTAAAATGATTTAAAAAATCTAATAAATTCTACAAAAAATTATAAAGCCTATTTAAAATCTACAAGAAGCTATTAACTCCTAAAAATGCAGACAAAGGCACATAACCAGTATAAAAGAGAGCGCGAGACCAGATCGAAGCAAAACGATAACCAGATACCCAAAATCTCAAAAATCACTGCATAAACTGAAAACACCCAGGAAGCGCGCGACTTCCCAAAATAACCTCCGATTATCCGAACTGGTCTGAGATACCCGAAATGCGACAGCAGGGCTGTAATCCCGATAAAATCACCATGATTGAGAAAATGCACTATATGCAGTATGTAAATGCGGATGCGAAATGCGTCGAAACATCGAGTCAGATACGGGACCCGGTTGGTCAAATTTTAGGGTGCAACAACCTCCTAAAGACGAAGAGGTACAGGAATCTTTGTACCTCACTGGCGTATTATAAGGAGATGATCTGGTTAGGTTTGAACACGCTTGGAACAATGTTCACCGAAAAGGAAATACCTCATTAGGAAAAAGCAATAATCAGGCTTATCCTCCTTATGTGGTCTGGATTCGTAACAGAGCAGCGAAAGTGTTGATGCCTTTTCCTCCTATCAAACAGGACGAACCTTCTGAGCCTACCATGATCGAGATCCAGAAATACGAGCAGCTTCAAGCCAAGAATGCAGAGCTAGTCAAAGCCAATGAAGAATTGGAAAATGAGATCGCTCAGCTTCGAAGAGAAAAGAGTGAAGTCGTCTACACCTGCAAGAGGCAGACAAAGATGATCAACCACCTGGGTGCCAACTTGACTAAAGAGACCGATGCAAGAGAGCGTCTTGGGTTGGACCTAAAGGCAGTGCACGGGGTATTGACTACCAAGAAGCAGGATCTAGATAGGGTATACCGGAAGTTGACCCAGTCCGAGAGGCTGTGGAATAGTACTTTGACTAGCCACAAAGAAAGGGAAGAAAAGCTGAAGCAGCAGATAGTCTAGTTGGAAGCACAGGTTGAGGCCAAAAACAAGAAGATAGAGGCTGAAGCCTCACTCCGACGAGATGCCCAATATAAGGTAGTTGAGCTCAAAGCTAACTTACTGGATTATCAACTCCGGGCTGACGCCAAAAGGAGTAGGGTGGAGAACCACTCTGAAGTGGGTGTGTGTGGGAGCACGGCTGAGAACCTCCCGGATGCCATTAGGCGAAGGGATCTATTGATTCAGGGCCTGCTCGCTCATCCTGACCATCCTGATACGAAGAAGCTACTAGAGGATTTCCGTGCCCGCGGCCACACTTGATTTTCTTTGTATTTCTCTGTATTTTAGGCATTAATGTGCTGATCACCACCAGGCCTGTTGGTTGGGGTCATGCCGCTGCTTCAGTTGTACTTTGGTCTTGTTGTACGCTACCCAAGCGGGCTTTCCATATATATATGAGGATTTCTTTTCCATGATTGGACGATAGACTTTATTTGTCTTGGAGCTAGAATCGAGGGGGACTTCCTCCTAAATGCATGAATACGTGTTTGCATTTGCATAAATCATTTGCGTAGCAGGTGCCTCGTACTATGTCTCCTAACCCTATGTTGATGCAGGTTATCTCAAGATTTGATTGGGAAGATTACATAAGTCCCCACAAGGCTATGGAACAGGTACGAGCAGAGTTGATTAAGGTCTGAAGCCAGCTAGGGCATATGATGAGAGACATGCAAGGGTTGCGTCTGGATCAGAAGACACTCAGGGAGAAAAACCATCAGCTGAAGACCCAAGTGGGCTTGATCATGGAAGTGATGAAGAATGTGCTCAGGAAGGAAGGTGATCAGCTACCTGAAGCCGCAGCAAAGATGCTTGTTCCACTGGTGTCTGTGGAACCTGTGCCCGTGAAACCAGTGCCGAAGGTTGATAAGCTTCAGATGTCTCATAGTCGACAAAGAGCTGTGAATTTTTCTCTCCAACGTGCACTGCTAGGGATAATCATGTGGCTAAGAGGGAGAACGCCCAGAAGTTAATGTCAGCTGAAAGAACTTTCGATCCGATCCCCATGACTTATGCTCAGTTGTTGCGAGTCTTACATCAGCTTCGATTGGTCGAATTACTGAAATTACATCCACTGACTGGAACCCTACCACGCGGCTATAATGCAAACGCCCGTTGTGATTTCCATGAGGGGGCACCAGGACATTACATTGAGAACTGCAAAGCTTTTAAGCACGTAGTTCAGGACTTGATCGACTCAAAGGCTATTAAGTTCGTGTCGGGCGACACCAATCTAACAGAGGGTCTCATTCCAAGCATTACAGAAAAGGATGACACTCCTGCTTTTGTCCCCAAAACAACGTCGGACCCAAAGGAGGCCTTGCAATTCATGACTTCTGAATCTCTGTGCCCGCAGCTCTTGCCAATTCTGGGGCTAAACCTAAGGATGAGCGCCTCAGAGCAGAAGGAGTCCTTGGTATCTCAGGCTTAATTTCCAGATGTCTTGACCGTTCAAAGTCAACAACCCCGAGGGGCCGCGCATCAGACATCACCTCCTTGCCGGAACCAACGGTCGTATCACCATCAACAGGGACGACACGCCAAACCAAGACCAAAGAAGCCCGAAAGGCAGTTTACGCAACTACCGGTGTCGTATAGTCAATTGTTGCCGGATTTGGTCAAAAGTGGGCTGATAGTGCCGAAAGAGACTGATCCAATGATCCCACCTTACCTTCCAGGTTTTGATGCCAGCGCTCGCTGTGAGTACCATGTTGGGACACAGGGGCATTCAACAGATGACTATAAGGTGTTGCGAAGCCAAATTCAGACCTTGTTGGACTCTAACAGGATATCTATCACGCCTCGGGGTGTCGACCTTCCTTCATCCAGCCAAAGTGGGTGTATCAGTTCAGGTTATGAGAGAGTTCACTGAAAGTAGATGTTCAGAGGAGTATCAGGATGACTTCGACGATCAGCCCTGAAGATGGCTGGCCCAGCAGCAAAACAGTGTGAAAGCCCAGTCCCCGAAGGCTGGCAGTCTGCATTTTATTCTGTTATTTCTTTGCATTGTAATTACTTTCCTATTAGAATTGCAAATTTTCGCTTGTAAAACTTGTTGTTTTGTCAGTCGATATTGATAATGAAATAAATATGCATGTTTTGAACTAATCCAGTCGTGTTCACTTTATTGCTTTCTTTTATTTTAAACGTTTGTTTAAGTGGAATCCGGTGAGGATGACAAAAATCGAAAGACGCAGAGCTTCCGATTGTATGCTCTTGGATGGAAAAACCTGTTGACGATATACATGCATTGTTTCGATTCCCCAAACACCGGAGATATAAGGAAGATAATCCCTTGTCAACCCCTTTGAGCCTTGTAGTAGGAGTTTCTTTCTAGAAAATGAAAACCCTCAATATTAACCCGGGGCAGGGTAGGTGTTAGCTAATTTGACCGAGCGCCCAAATTGCAGAAAGGAGTGTCCGTTCGAGGATCAATCACACCTCTAGAGGTTGTGCCTAAAAAACCACAATGGTTAAATGTCAAGAGTGAAACAGTCACATTATTCCTTAAAGAGTCAGACAATCAGTGTCACACGACTTGTTCGAAAGAAAAAAAAGAGAAAGAAAAACCCGCTAAGTCGAATCTTGAAAACGACTTAGGCAAAAATGAGGGTATCCCGCTGGACTTCAAAATCGAAAATCCAAAAGAATTAGTCCAGGCAAAAGTTAGGGAAAAACGAAAAGAACCGAAAAGCAAAAGGATTGCAAAAGAAAAAATCCTCGAAAATACGAGCCGTGTGACCCCAAGTGTCAAAGACGAAAAGTGAATGGCTGTCACTCCAGAAACTCATGGTTTCTCGTACTATCACTCCTAAGTGAGCGCTAAGGTCGAATTAGCTAAACGTAGGATTGGAGAACATCAAGGAGAATGGGTGGGTTAAAATAAATGTTGAGCCTCTATCCTTTCTTTCTTAAACCGTGACCCGACCACATTACAACCTGAAAAAGTCCTAATTGAAACAGGTTTATTTCAAGAGCATACTTCGGTAAGGACCCCATCGAAACTGACTCCTGAAAGGATTCCTCTTGCAGCGTTGTATTAATTTTGACATTTTGATAATTGATTCATTTATGTCGTAAATTTTTTTTTCTCCAGTGAACAGACTTGGATTTCGAAAAACTGTCATATGCATTGCATTTAATATATCTTTTAGGCAGAACAGTTTGATATTGAATCTGATACTAATTCTTGATTCTGAGTCTGAAACCAATTCTTGCTTCTATGAAAATTTATGATTCTTATATTTTGATTATCATAATCACAGACAATCTACATCTTCTGAACATTATGATTCCAGATGACTTTAACTTTTAGAGATATTTCATCCTCTGAACAGTATTAGGTCCATCTGATTCTGAATATATGTTCACGAAGTGTATAACTTCTATTAAATGAACAACCAGTTCATTTGAACTCATAGTTCTTTCATTTAACATATATATAGAATGCCTAGTGAACTTGTTCAGAGTTCCTTGGTGAAACATCAAACACACAGTTAGTAGTAAACACAGTTTATATCATATTCAGAGTTGATGTTTTGCATTCTCTTTAGGTTATATCAAAATCATATTCTTTTTCTCCCCCTTTTTGACATCATCAAAAAAGTGAATTTTCATTAAATAACTAGATTAAAATCATTAGCCATAAAAAGAAACCTAAGTGCCTAAAACTAGAGATAGACAACTTTACCAAAGTTTGTTTAAGCATTTTTTGAAGAGAGTTGTTGACAAGTTTATGTTCAGTAAAGCTTTCTCTGAAAACTTGTTTAACCTTCTCCTCTTCTCAGCATCTTCTGCTTTTATGCTAATCTGGCAGTTTCTTTTCTGGAATCTTCTTCTGAAGGATTCTTTATCTGAGTGCTTTCCATTCTGACTTTTATCTTTCTTCTTTATGCTGTAGTCTTCATCTGAATCATACTGACTTCTTCAGCTTCCTTTCTTATGAATAATAGACACACATCTCCTCTGATGTTGTTTCATCTTGATCAATAATTATGAATTCCAGAGTCTTCCTTTGGTCTTCATTTCCTGATCTCCCAACTTTTTGTCTTTACAAATGATCACGCCTCTTTATTTGCCAGATGACTTGTTTCCAGACGAACGCTAGTTTCTCAGCAAAAGCATAAGCTTCAAAAATGGTTATGTGTTTGAGGAAACTTGTTGACTTCTTGCATCAAGAATTTATTCTTTGAATAAACGCAATTGATCATCACAAACTGTCATTAAACCAAGACGTATTTCTTGAATCGATTTGAATGACAATCTTGTTCTTATCAATCAGCATCAGTTCATCTGACGATGACTTCTTCTGCTAGAATTCTCGTACCAATTGAAGGTGTGAGAACTTCTGATAATCCACCTTTGGTTTCTGATTCCAAGCTTGTTATCAAATCAATCATGACTTGAATCTTAGTAACTGTGCTTTAATTTTGAGTCCTTGATACCAATTTGGACTTCCATAAAAAATATGCATCATGATAGATACTAATTGCATTCGGTTCTGAGCAATCATTCCGACTACTGTATATAATGCTTTCATCATTCATGAATACATACATTTCTTTTGAAGTTTGTTCTTTCTTCAGTATTTGTACTTGATTGTGAAGAGCTAGAACGTTAGATACTTCTTTCGTTTCTGATTTGTCTTCAGAAAACTTCAAAGCTTCTGCTTTATCTTCTGGAGAGATTCTCTACATCAGACTTTCTAACCATGACTATTAGTTTTATGCTCTTCTTGTCATCAACATTCAATCTTTGCCCAGAGTAGCTTCATCAACAGATGTTAGCTCAAATAATGACATCAAACCTAGAAGTGTTTCTTCAGAGGGTTAGAGACTGATATGGTTCAGATACTAGATTTCACTTATTTCCATAATAGATTCTTCTGACAGTGAAGTTGCAATTCTACTTATATTGATCAGCATCTATTGAGTGAACAAATATGGAAATGTTTCCTTGCATTAGATCCTCTGATGAAGTTCCGTCTTCTTCTTATCAGAGTAAGCTTCAGATCTTTGCATCTTAGCTCTAGCGAATGTTTCAGTAAACTGTTCATCCAGAGGAACGCTTCGGATCATAGCAGATCTTCGTTCTTCAGATGTCTTTGTTATCCAGATGTAAGCTTTGTTGCTGACGATTCAGAGCCATGCGTAATCTGATTCTTAGAGCCTCTGCAGTTGCAGCCTTTGAGATAAGTGCGCTCAGAGTCTTCTGAAACATTGCTTTATACTTTTCGCTCAGAGTTTTCTGAAACGTTGCTTTCAACCAACCGCTCAGAGTCTTCTGTAGAGTTGCTTTCTCAAAGTCTTCTGTAGCTTTGCTTCTTGTAAAACACTCAGAATCTTCTGAAGTGTTATGGATTAATGTTTAGATCATTCTGTAGCTTAATTTTAACTTCAGCAAAATCAACGTCTCAGAAACCTCTTCTTTTCCCAAAGTGCTAGTTGGATGCATAGAAGTCTTAGCTGGCTTATTTTCTGTCAAGTTAAACTTCTTCAGAAGCTCCTTCACATACTTCATCTGATGTATGTAGATGCCTTCTGGAGTTTGAATAACTTGAATGCCCAGAAAGTATCTTAGCTTTCCCATCATGCTTATTTCAGCTTCTGCCTGCATACACTTAGCAAACTCCTTTCCAAGTGAAATATTTGGTTCCAAAGAAAAATATCATCAACATAAATCTGACAGATTAAAATATCTTTCTTAATTGATTTATGAAAAAGAGTGTTATCAATCTTTCCTCTGATAAAATTATTTTCCAGAAGAAAAATACTCAGCCTTTCATACCAAGCTCTGGGAGCTTGTTTTAAGCCATAGAGTGATTTCTTTAATTTAAAAACATGTTCCAGAAATTTTTTATTTTCAAATCCAGGAGGTTGATGAACATATACTTCTTCTTCAATTAAACCATTTAAAAAGTATTTTTAATATTCATCTGATTTAGATTGATGTTATTCTGAGCAACAAAGGAAATCAACAAGAGTATGGATTCTAACCTTGCCACATAAGCATATGTCTCTGTGTAGTCAAAACCTTCTTGCTGACTAGCCTTGAAGATATGAGGAAGGATCTTGTTCTTATGAGAGGAGCCATTAACAACATCTGAAGTATGATCTTCTGAATTTCTCTTATGAGCTGATCTCATATCCTTTGGTTGCGTTCTGCAATATCTTTATCAACACATCATCCATCTGATTTCTGAGAGACATCCTCAGAGCATAGATATTTTGATCTTCATGATTTAGAGCATCTAACTTCCATCAAACTTCATCTTTTGATTTTGTTTGATTGAAACAAATGCAGATCCAGTCTAGATGCAATTATCATCAAACTAGGATGCATCAAATGACACAGTCTAAATGACAATTCTATTCTTGCAATGTTGAGCTAACTAGAAGAGTTAGTTCATCAAGAGCATCTGCTTCTGAAAGAGGATGTCTACTGACTTATTCATTCTGAATAACACTAGAGACTTAAATCCCTTTTAAAACAGACTAAATGACTTCAGTCAATGTATTTTTCAATACAATCTTGATTTCAGGAATCAAACATAATGAATTTTTGAGAATAATATCTTATAACATTTGACCAATCACTGTTTGTTCAACTGAGATGCATTCTCAAGTTAATAGAACTTAATTATCCATGCTACTTCTATTAAGATCTCAGAATTCATCTTTCATCAAATCCCTGATGAGTTAATGATCTTCCTTTCTTGAAACCTCTGCAGATTTCTTTGAAGCTTTTCAAGGAAAGCAACTTTCAAATGCCTTGAATTAGAAGGATCATTTCTTCAAGATTTGAACTTTCTCTATTCTTGCCCTTTTCTGCAGACTTCATTCTAAAGTTCTTAAGAATTAAATTCATTAGTCAACAATATTTCTTTTCTTACTAAAGATAATTCCCAATGAGCTTTTCATGAGAAAGTCAAGAGTGGACTAATCTGTTTCTTGAAAACATCTCATACTCACATAAAATGAATCTTTAGTAAAACAAGATTTATTGCTTTTTGATGATCTGATCTTTGATCGAATATGTTGTTTATCCAATCATATTTTAAGATAAACATTCAACAGATATAACTTCTTATCTGATGAGTCTATCTTATCAGCTGATTCTACAATCTTCTTCCAAGATTTAATAGAGGAGATTTTGTTGTTGATAACTTCAAACTTCAAACTTCAAAGAATCAGTGACTAGCTCAAGGTAACCCAATAGATTACAATTTTATTACTCATCTTCATCAATATCTGATATGAGACTAAAATTGTAAGAGAAGTGAAAAATCCCCAAGAGTATTTCTTCACACAGCTTTTGGATCTTTATCTGACACTGTTAGGTGTTTGATATCCATCAATAACAGAACCAGAGCTTTGATACCAACTGAAGGTGTGAGAGAAACACAAGAAAGGGGGGGTTTGAATTGGTTTTTCACCTTAATAAACTTTTTCTCCTCTTCACTTGTTGCTTTACGTGATTCTATAAGATGCATTGCGGAAGCATAAATGATAAAGCATAATACAAGTAAAGAACACATGATATATCCTGGTTCACTTGAGCAATTCTCAAGCTAATCCAGTCCACCTTTCCAAGGTGATTTTACCTCTCTCAATTGAGGTCTTAATCCACTATAACCAAACTGATTATAGGGGCACAAACAAACTGCAAGTGACTAACAAAAAGACAATGACACGTTCAGGGATCCCTAAGGATATAACATTCATTGACACCTAATAGAATCCGATCAATTAAGATCTCCTATTAGATTCCACAAATGACTACAGCCACTTGTCATCTCAAGTATTCTGATCTCACAAGATCACTTGAGGAACCACTAATTCTAAATTGAATTTGTGTTGTCGGAGATTACATGAGTGCTTCTTATCAAGCAGAATACTCCTAATTAAAGTACATGGCAAGTATTGAGCAACAACTCCTTGCTTTCTAATATAGAAACTAACTTAAGGATAAATCTCTACGAGATTATTAGAACACTAGTTTCCATATTGCTTAAAAGCTTTCTTATGTGAGCACTATGGCTTCTTAGCATAAATCATTACATTCTAACTGGTTCACTGGCTTACCAGCTTGCTAACATTTGAATGTTTCAAATGTTCTTCTTTTATAGTGCATCCAA
Source organism: Lathyrus sativus (assembly GCA_963859935.3). NCBI lineage: Eukaryota > Viridiplantae > Streptophyta > Magnoliopsida > Fabales > Fabaceae > Lathyrus > Lathyrus sativus. The sequence continues at coordinate 494,792,198 of OZ012741.1, forward strand.
GAGAGTTGTTGTGAGGGTATAAATGTCCTTTCAATATTCCAACGGTCATTTCCAACTGATAGAATAAGCATGTGTTGGATAGTACAGTGACATCACTTTCTTTGTCCTTTTCTTGTAACGTTAATATATCATTGTGGGAGACAACTCTTATCCACAAATGATGTGATCTTCATTTATCAGCTTGGACAAATCAACTTCTGGCTTTGGTTCTTCTTCTGATGTATCTGATGAGTAGTTCAGAAACTACTTTGGTATGATAGCATAATAACATCAGAGTTGTTTGAATTCAACACCTTGTTTATCAGAGTTGATAGCAACAGCTTATCTGATTAACACGTCTTTGCTGGGTGAAGCTATATAATCTTCAACTTCAGAATCTAGTCTTCGGAGTCTTTCTGCACTTGGTCTTCAGGGCCTTCAGCCTTCAGATCTTCAAGTCATCAGAGTCTTCAGCACGTAGTTCTTCAGAGGATTATATCTTCAGAGTCTTGATCTTCAGAACCCTTAAGTATTCAGAGTCTTTCTGCACTTGGTCTTCAGAGCCTTCAGCCTTCAGAGCTTCAAGTCATTAGAATCTTTAGAGCTTGGTTCTTTAGAGGACTATATCTCAGATACGTTGTTAGCTTCCAGATCAGATACACATCTCAGAGCAGAATCTACAGGAGCATTACAACCGCAATATACAACATCCTTGGATCTTTCTGATCGTGATCAGATATAAATGCATACTTGTATCTTCAATATGCTTTGTTTGCTTTCAGATCAGATGCACTTCTCAGAGCAGAATCCACAGGAGCATTGCAACAACAATATATAGCATCCTTGGATCTTACTAATTGTGATCAGATACAGATGCAAACTTGTTTTTTCAATAAGCTCTATATGACACGTCACACATAGTGACTCTCATATTGTAATAAATGCACACGTTAATATTGTTTGTCTGATCTTATATCTTTAATTAACATGATCTGCACATAACAAACATTAGAATATAAAATGGTTCTTTCACAAATACTTAATTGTTATCATCAAAACCTAGAATTAACTTGCAGAAACAATTCTTTGTTCTTACAAACACATCATTAAAGTCGACACCTCCTTTCTGAGTGAAACCCCTAGCGACCAATATTGTCTTGTATCTTTTTGACGCCATTATTTTGAAACCCATAGTCGACACCTTCACTATGGCGTTGACATCTATCGCATTTTTTGATATGCTCCTTCATGTCATGTTGTATAGTTGGCTAAGAGTATCCTGCTCGAAGGGCTTTTCGTGCCAACGAACTTCCTTCTAAGTGTTGTGCATTGATCCCGTCGTGAATTTCTTGGAGAATGTCTGGGACCTTGTTCTCTTTGACACATTTTAGGAGGGGAGTGGAGAATCCTCGCCGATAGAGTTTGCCTTCAACCAGGACGTATGAGCAGGCCCTTCATTTAGTCACGTTGGCCTTTTTACTATCTTCGGGAAGCTTCCTCGTGGTGAGGTAGTCATGCATCGGAGTCATCCAGCAATCGCTGTCGCCGATGGCATTAACATTGAGCAGTCATGTCGTTTTCGTGATGCTTGGACGGGGAAGATTCATTTGCATGACGGACTTGTTGCCATCCTTCCTTCTGGTGCTAGCTAGCTTTGATAAGATGTATGCCCGAGTGTTCCTTTCGCGGGGAATGTGCTGGACTTCCCATGTTTCGAGCTTGGATATCTTTTTTTGCACTAGCGTCAAATATTCGACGAGGTTGTCGTTTTTGGCCTGATACTCTCCCCGTACTCGGGATGCTACGAGCTGGGAGCCCGTGAAGTTTTTTATTTCTTTTGCGCCCAGGTCCTCTGCCAGTCGTAAGCCTGAGAGGAAAGCTTCGTATTTGGCTTGATTGTTCAAGGTTGGGAAGGACAAGATCCCCTCTTCATTTTTAAGGATGATGCATACCCTGCTGCCGGTGGAACTGGACGCTCCATTGATAAAAATCGTCCACCTATGCATCTCGTTAGAAGGGGATGCTAGGGGTGTCATTTCTGCCACAAAATCGGTCAAGACATGTGTCTTAAGGGCCTTCATACCTTCGTAGTGGATATCGAATGCCGACAGTTCCAGAGACCATTTGAGCATCCTTCCGGACATATCTGGTCGACTGAGTAGCTCCCTAATAGGTTGGTCCGTTCGCACTATTATTGTGTGAGCCAGGAAGTAATGTCTTAATCATTTCGCAGTGTTGATGGGGACCAGGGCGACCTTCTCGATTTGTTGGTATCTAAGTTTTAACCCTTGTAAGGCTTTGCTTGTGAAGTATATTGGCTTTTGACCCTCAAGGGTTTCTCGAATGAGGGAAACGTTGATGGCTTCATTAGTGGCAGAGAGGTAAAGGTAAAGCATTTCCTTGCTGTCTGGTCGTGACAAAACAGGAGGTTCGGACAATGCTTGCTTGAGGTGGCGTAGTGTCTGCTCGCATTCCTCTGCCCACTTGAACGTTGCCTCTTTCCGAAAGAGCTTGAAGAAGGGCAATGCGTGTTGGGCGAATTTGGCCACGAAGCAAGATAGCGAGGCGAGCATCACATTGAGGGATTGTATGGATTTTTTTTGACTTAGGTGTGGGGAATTCATAAAATGCTCGATATTTGTCGGGGTTGGCCTTGATCCCTATCTCAGTGAGGTAGAATCTGAGGAACTTTCCTGCCCGCACGCCAAAGGTGCATTTTTCTAGGTTGAATCGCATTTTACACTCCCTGGCTTGGTCGAAGACCTTTTGTAAGTGGTGTGTATGATTAGATTCCTCTTAGGATTTCACGATCATGTCGTCCATGTATACTTCGAGCATGTCTCCTATTTGTGATCGGGAGACTTTGTTCATCATTCGTTGGTACGTTGCCCCTGCGTTTTTTAGACTGAAGGGCATTATGTTGTAGTAATAGTTGCCCGACGAGGTCATGAAAGTGGTGCACTTCTTGTTCTTCTGTGCCATGAGGATCTGGTTATATCCCGAGTAGGCGTCCATGAAGGATAGATGTTTGAAATCGACTGAGTTATCCACTAGCTTATCAATGTTGGGCAGGGGGTATGCATCTTTTGGGAAAGCCTGGTTGAGATTGGTGTAATCAACGCACATTCTCCATTTTCCATTATGTTTTTTTGACTAATACAATGTTGGACAGTCAAGTTGTATACCTGGCTTCCGAGATAAATTTTGCCTTTAAGATGTCTTTTACAAGTTTATTCACCGCTTTAGTATTTTCATCAGATCGCTTGCGCCTGCATTATGCTTTCGCCCAAGTAGATGGGTCGATGGTGAGTTGATGGAAAGCGATTTCTGGGCTAAGGTCGAGAATGTCTGGGACGTTCCAAGCAAACAAGTCAACATTGTTTTTCAAGCAGGTCTTTAGTTGTTCTTTCACTTCATCTGGCAGTTCCGCGCCGATCCCGACTCCTCGAACGTCCCTGAATGTGATCACCTCGAATTCTAAATCTGGTGTTGGGCGCATAACAGTCGAGGAGGATGAGTTTCTCGTTGAGGCTGGAGTATCTTATTTGCCTTCTTCTAGGATCTGGCTGTCAAGGTCAATAGTATGAACCTGAAGCACTGCCTTCTTTCCGGGCTGGCTTTCATCGCTGGGAAGATCTTTGTCTCTTGCCCGTTTGACGATTTGCGATGTCGTACTGATTGAACTTTTCCCTTTAGTAGTCGCTTCGAAGCATCGTCTTGCGGCCTCGATGTCCCCGTGCCGAGTGGAGACATGCTTTTTTTTTTTCCAGTATATACTTCATCTTAAAATGAATTGTGGAAGGGAGAACAATTAGTTCGGCGAGTTTCGGTCGCCACAGGATGCATTGGTATAATTAAGGGCAGTTTACGACTAAGAACTGAGTCTTAACCGTTTTTGCAGCATCCTTTTCTCCGAACGTAACTTGGAGCTCTACGTATCCCCATGGTCTAGCCGTGGCCCTATATAATCCTTGTAGATCCGACCTTACATACAGGGACATGTTCTTCTAGTCGAGTTTGAGGTCACAAAATATGCTGGTGTACTTGATGTCCACCAAACTACCCTGATCGACAAGTATTTGGCAGACGTTAGTGTGGGTTAACTTGGCTCTGATAAAAAGAGGGATGTGAGAGTTGGGAGACCCTCTGGAGAGCTCTTCTCGGTAGAAAGGGATTGGTTGGGATCGTCCTTGGAATTTTTCGAGTGTTGACAGACGATCTGAACTACAGTCGATCAATTGTTCGAATTTTATCTTTACTGATCCTATTGTGAGTTTGTTGTATCCATCGCAGGAAATAACCATTGTGTCGGGGAAGGCCTTCCAGGGGCTGCATGTAGAAAAATATGCAGGCCCTTTGAACCTGCTGGGGATGAAAAAGTCCTCTGGTCGCGAGATAGACATGGTGACGAGAGGGGGAGGGCTAGAAGATTAGGCTCTCATATCTTTCTTGGATTCCGACATTTCTTCTCGGAGGGTTTCTCCTTTCTTCATATACTGCTTTAGGTGGCCCTTTTTGTTGAGATTTCAATAGCGTCTTTCAAGTGGACGCAACCTTTTGTTACTTAGTCGTGATTGCGATGGAAGCGACAATATTTGCTTCGGTTAGTATTGCTCATCGAAGTCGTTGGCTTGGAGAATCAAACGCCTCCTTGCTTGAATTCGGAGTTGATACATTCGAACAGAATACACTCACGGGGAGCGGTCAATAGGGTGTATTTAGTGAATAAACCTGTAGGACCTTTGCAATCTCGGGGACGATCGTCTCGTCTCCTATCTTTGTCTCACCTGGAAGTTTTTGCTTCATCTTTCTTCGACGCTCTGAAACTCTGTTGGTCCCTCGAGTCTTTGGCCTTACACGCGACTTCCTTTTCTTCGTATTGAATATAGGATTATGCCCGACAGAGAAGTTCGGCTAGAGACCGAGGAGGGTTGAGTCCTACTGCCTTGCGGAAGTCGCTTTTCGACCTCAATCCCTTTTCTAGAAGATACTTTTTCATGTGGTCGGTTGTGTGGATTTCGACCGCTTCCTTAGTGAACCAGTCGACATAATTATGCAGAGGTTCATCCCTTCCCTGGATGATACCCTCAAGCGTAGCTTCTGATTTTGGGTGGCACCTGAAGGTAGTAAAGTGTCAGGCAAACTGCTCCTTAAGACTCTTCCATGACATGATTGAGCCCTGAGGAAGGCTCTTGTACCAAGTCATAACCACTTTCCTGAGGTTGGTGGGGAATAATCTGCATTTGATCGTTCCAGGGACATTGTGGTAGTGCATCATGGCCTCAATGTTTTCTATGTGGTCACCAGGGTTGGTTTCTCTAGTCTGTGCGGAATGCGGGTGTCCATGATTTCTTGTGACAGGGGACCGCTTGTGTTGCCTTCGTTGCTCGTGTTGGGCAACCTGCTGAATGAATAATTGTGTCCCCGACTTCTGCTACGTCGAAGAGAACGTTCATGTTGGCTTCGGTGCTCTTCACGAGGCTTTCCGAAAGGCCTGGTCTTTTTTGATACGGGGGAGTGTCTGGATTTCCGATTAGGAGTACGATCGCGCTTTTGGATGGTCTCATGTCCATGCTTCTCTAGTTTGGATTGTTCTTTGATAGAGGAGATGCTTTTAGATCGTCTCGACGATGCTTCTGAAGAGGGGAATGTGATTGGCAATATGGGCTGAGAGATCCCTATGGGGGATGTCATTCTCCGGTGGTGTTTTCCAGCATGTGGATTTTTTTCCCTTGTTGGAAGAGCAGATAGTTGGATTTGTTAAGGGTGATGATGAGGGTCACTGTGCAAGGGTCAGCATCTTGTGGAATGGTGATTGTAATGCCCCGATTCTGATTTCCCATTTTTGTTGAGTCTTTTTGATTTATTTGGATGACTATTATTTTAATTGTGGAATTTGTGTGTTAATATGTTATGTTTGCATATTATGCTATTTTATCGACTTTGAGAGTTTCGAGGAAAATAGATTGGAGGGTATTTTAGACATTTAGTATTTAATGTTAAGTTGGATATTTTGTGAGAAAAGGGATTTAATAGATATTTTAAGCGAAATAGAATAGAAAGAAGTATAAGTGGAAAGAGGAGAGAAAAGATATAGAAAGAGGAAGAAGAGAGAAAGAGGAGAAAGAGAGGAAAAGCTTGGATTCATCAAGAACAACATCTAGGCTTCGATTTAATCGGGTAAGGGTGTGAAATCTTATTATTCTATCAATGTGTATGATTATGTATGTGTTTGTTGAATTGGTTTGGATTGTTGGAGAGTTTATGCTCTTTTTCCATTCTAGGGCAGAAATGAGTTTAATCGGTAGAATCGATGTTTTAACGGTTAAGATTGAGAATAAATGGTGTAGATTAGTTGAGAAATGTTAGGCTAAGACCACTGGAATTCGTTGGAATTGAATCGGTTGATTTTCTGATGATTTTGGACAGTTGGGGTTTTGAACATCGCAAACGTTCGCTAGCACCTTC